>JAVSCE010004412.1:0-213136 GCA_032199065.1 Smutsia gigantea
AAAATTACTGCAGGAGTGATTGCAGAAGAACCCTGGACATAAGGGTTTGTTTTCTCTCTGTTTATCAGTGCCTTGTTTTGTTTTATAAGATGGCAAAATTTCACTATAATTTGTAATTTCCTTATCAGTAATATTTGGGAGAAATACAGGACATGGTTGTGTTAAAGGCAGAGAAGTAGAGCAGCTACTTCAGGCTGGAGTAGGGTCAGGAACAAATGCCTTCAGCGTTGGCATGAACATGACATGATAGGAAATTGAGTACGTGGATTATAGGTAGCAGGTGATTATTGACAAAGTCATAAAGATAACTCATAGGCAGAACAGGTTCTGATAATGGAATGTGGACTGGGATTTATTTATGGGATTGAGCATTCAGTAAGTATGACAAGGTAAAGGAAGCCTTTTTCCAGACTTTTGAACACAATGAAACAACGTTTCCACCTCTGTTGGTCACTTGTAAGTCAGAACAGGCTGCTCAGAGGGGTGTCTGGACATAGGACAAAGTTGAGAGGATATATTTGGATTCTTAGACACGTTTTAAAGACGAATGAGCAGCAGGGAAGATGGACAAGCCGAAGGGTTGATTTGAGACCAGCACACTCATGAACAGTGCGCACATGCAGCTAAACCCTTCGTAGGGGATGGTAAATGTTGAAACAAAGGGAAAAATACTTAAACACATGACATTGGGCTGAATATTCAGATAAAGTTGGCCACTAGATGTGTGCAAAATGAAAAGGTGATAAAAGGGAGAACAGGAAAAATGAGATGTTAAATTCAGTCATGGCAATAAAGATTAAGGAAGAAAAACAAGCATATCACAGAGAGAAGCAGAGTTTAGCTCCTGAAGACAAGCATTATAGTTTATTCTTTTCTTAAAGTCACAAATAATACCCTGAACCTTGAGGTTACTCATTATGTACTTGTTAAAATGATGAATAAGTGAATGAAAGGACCCTTGTCATAATTTAGTGACTGATTAAAGTTAGGATTCAAAACAAAAGTGACTCCCAGGTTTTGAGATGGAATGATTAAAGGGTGGGAAGCAATTCGAAGTGGAGTGGTGTGGTAAGAAGATCAATCACCCCAAATGGCTCTATGCTTACCCTGGGAACCTGTGAATACGTTAGGCTGTCTGGCAAGGGGGGATTGAGGTTGCAGATGGAATTTAGGTTGCTAATTAGCTGACTTTGAAATAGGGAGATTATTTTGGATCATCTCGGTAGGTCCAATGTAATTATAGATGTCCTTAAAATGTGGAAGAGGGATATAAGAAGTTTCATGGCCAGAGAGATGCCAGAGAGTTGCTGGCCTAGAAAATGGAAGGTGCCACAAGCTCAGAATGTGGGTAGTCTGTACAAGTTAGAAAAAGCAAGGAAACAGGTTCTCCTCTAAAGGCTCCAGATGAGCAAGTCTGGCTGATACCTTGATTTTAGTCCAGTAAACCCATTCCAGACTTCTGCCCTCCAGAATTATAAAAGAATACATTTAACTTATAGTAGCAACAGGAAACTAATACAAGTTGTTTGTGTGGGGGGGAAGATGTGTCAGTATTTAGTAGTGCGAAAAACATTAGTTTTGATATTTGGAATACTGACTCTGAGAATATCTACCTGGAGAGTCTTGGAGAAATTGCTTAAATTCTTTGGGTATTGGATTCCATATTAATTATTTCCTTGGCATCCACAAAGACTTGTTCTTGGTTCTGTTGCTAACTCTTTGGCTGGTCTTTCTCTGACTTCTTTCTCTCTCCTGACTTTTAAATGCTCATGGTCTCCAGCATTCTGACTCCTTATTTCTGATTTCTTTATGATTTCATGCTTATACTCTAGTAGTTGCAGCTGTCACATATTGGCCCAAATGAGAAGTACATTTGTCTCTTCAACCCCCAATCTTTCTTTAGATTATATTCATATTCCTAAATGATTCCCTAGGAAGTCAATAGAAAGGCACTTGAAGCTCAATTTGTCTATAAACAAATTTACCATGCATGGTCTCCTTTCCCCAAAATTCCTTTTAAACATTTCCACTCCATCAAAAAAATTAAATGATTTTAAGCATCTAAAGCATCTAAAATGCTTTAATCTTTCTAGTTAGTTGAATTGTATACTTTGATTCTTTTTTCATCATCATCCTCATTGAAGAAGAGAGAGCTAGAAAGGAAAATAACATATATTGAACACTCGCTATATGGCAGATATTGCAATAGATCTTTTCTTATACATGAAGTGGAGATTTTTGCAAAATGTTAAACTGAGTTAGTTAAAATGAAGTACCAAGCTTTACTGTACTTCTGCAAGCATTTAAGCAAAGTCATTCATCACGTCTGGAGGAGAGATGATACCATACAGAGTACAGTGCTAAGCACATTTTTCTTCTGTAAAGGACCACAGTAAATAATTTAAGCTTTGTAAGCCAAATATTGCCTCCTTCTCATATTCTTCTTTGGTTTTTGGTTTCTTTGGTCATTTGTTTGCTTAACAACACCTTTCAAATGTAAAATCTATTCTTAGCTCATAGACCATTCAAAAACAGGCTCAGTTTGGCCCCCACACTGGATTTGGATTGCACACTATAGTTTGCCAACTAGAACAATTAGGGCATTGCTGAATTCTATCAGAGTGAGAAAGGACTCTCGAAACCCAGACTCTGCTGAGAAACAAAACTGTTCTTTCACTTCTAAATTATAAATATTTCCTTTCATTTATCAAGAGCTAGTTCTGCTCAAACTTTTTTATTTTTTCTTTTAGCTATAGTAAAAAGGAATGGGTTTAAAGATATTCCTAACAAGCAGAGAGACATAGACCTCCTAGAGCTGAGAAGTAAAGCCAAGAAAGAGAGAAATGTAAGTAGTTGGACATGAGTGTCCTTGCACTTCTGCAAACTCTCAGATCTTATTGCAAGGATAGGGTAACTAGAATAGAAATATCTAGTAAGATTGGGAAGGGAAAATTACAATTCCCTAAAGAAGCAGCTTATCCCAAACAGTGTAAATGTGGTAGAGCAATGTTAGCAGAGGGTGGTGGTAGACATGGCCTGAGATATCCCTTGTGACATATTTCACTGCTGTTAGGCTTGTAGTAGATTTAGAAGAATCTGAATGCCCTTGAAGCAGGAAGCTTAGGCACTGTACTGGTGGGTAAAAAGAGGCCTGTTTCTTGAGACAAGGGAGCTTCAAAGCTTCATAATAGTGGAATCTGCAAGGGACTATGGACTTCAAAAGCAGATACAATTCTGCTGCCTTGACAGACAAGTTTAGCAGTAAGGTATCTGAGACCCAGGCCAGAGGGCCTGTGTCCCAGTGACGATCCACAGAACAGGATGGTGAAAATGAAAATTTGCTAAGGTTCAATCATGCAATGATGGCCACACATTTTTCTGCCATACCTCCCATCTCCCTCCTCTTGAATCAAGTCAGGTTCTGTGACTGCTTCCACCAACATGACATGGTGGAAATAACATTGTGCCAGGCTTCATACCCAGGCCCTAAGGGGAAGGTAGATTCTTCTTCCTGTCTCTTGGAACACTCCATCTGGGAATCTCCAAGGTGAGTAGAAGAAGCCCAAGCTACAAGACGAGGCTACGTGTAGGCACTGGGGTCAAAGCTCTACCTGAGCTGCAAGTCAAGAGCCTTCATCCAGTGACATGAAAGAGCTGTGCTCAATGTCAAACCAGGTGATCCCTTAGAGTTCTGTAACTTCAGCCAATTTCTGATTGCTTCTATATGGGAAAACTCAAGTGATAACCCTCCAGCAGAGCACAGCTGCCCACAGCGTGACCATACAACAGACAATTAAAAGACAGGCTGGAAACACTTCATCACTATGTGCAGATGAGATTTCCAGGTGAACCACCCATGTCAGGAGTGGATTTTTGATGAGTGAGAAATAGCCCTTAACACATTAAGCCACTTAGATTTCAGGGTTAATTTTAACCACAGCCAAGCATATGATTTCTCAAAAACTGTAGTTTTTGGTGCTCAGTAGTTATCAAACTATGGTCTGCAAATCTGAGAGTCCCTGAGACCCTTTCAGACAATCTGCAAGGTCAAAACTATTTTTTATATAATTTTAAGATATTTTTGATGTTTTGCATCAATGATATAAAGCAATAATGGCCGAAGCTCCTGGTGCTTTAGCATGAATCAAGGCAGTGGTATTAGGTCATGGCAGAAGTCATTGTATTTCTCACTGGCACTTGGATTTGAAAACTGCCCATGTCACTTAAGAATGTCCTTGTTGAAGTAGTAAAGACTGGTAATTTTATAAATCTTTCCCCTTGAAGATACATCTATTTATTATTCTGTGTGACAAGATGGAAAATGTGTATTAAATTCTATATAATAAAGTATGGTATTTGTCTCAAGGAAAACCACTTGCAGGATTTTTGGGTTGTGAGCTAAAGTAGCTGGGTTGTTTTTTTTTCTTCAAAACACTTTTTACTTAAAAGAACAACTGACAGAGACACAATGGTTATTTGGACTTGGCTATCAGGCAGACTTCACTTTCTTGAAAATGAACAAAGTGAGCCTGTCATTTCAAGAAAAAACACTAATTATATTTGTTTCTGGTAGTAAAATAAGAGTTTTCAAGGAAAAATTAGAAATACCCCTTCACCCTACAAGGCCCTAAACTCCATGAATATTTTATGTTACATGACAAGAGGGATTTGCAAATACAATAAAGGTTACCAGCCTTAAGATAGGGAGGTTATCCTGATTTTTCTGGTGGGCTATTCTAATCATTAAGCCTTAGCAGGGAAATTTCTCTACCTAGTTGCAAAAGAGATTCAGAGTATGAACAATGGAACATGGTTGTGGCATGATGAGGATAGAGCAACATGGCTAGCAAAGCACATCCTTAAGGAGCTGAGAGCCTCCCTGGCTAACAAGCTATAAGGAGCCAGGGACCATGGACCTACAGACCCATGGAACTGAATTCTGCCAACAACCTGAACGATTGTGAAAGCAAATTTTCCTACAATGCCTCCAGATCAGAGACCAGGCTGGGCAGTACCTTGATTATACTTTTGAGAGACCAGAGCAGAAGAACCAGCCAAGTCCAACTGAATTTTTGAACTACTGTGAGATCATGACTAGTGGTGAGATATTATGGCAGCAATAGAAAACGAATACATTTGAAAACCTTCTATTTGCTACCTTATACTTGGCAGACATTGCTTGTGAGATCAGTGTTGAACTGATGAATGTTTTTTGACAGTTGTATGAGGCAGTGTATCAACATATGGAAGATCTATGTAATGCATTCAACCAAAAGTTTCCAAGCAATGTTACAAAACCATGCGTGAATAAAAGAGGTATTCAAATTGAAAGGTTAACTTGAGAATGGAAAGAACGCAGAAAGATCATTGATACGGTTTCAGACTACTCAGGTTCTACTTACTTTTAAGTTCTCATTTGTTGAGTTGGATTTTGTTGTAGGATGAAAGAATATCCAAATTTTTGTGAAAAGACGATTAGAGTAATCTTTCCTTTTCCAATAAAATACGTGTACAAGACTGGATTTTTTTTCTTCAACTATTTCAACCAAAAAAACAACATATCTCAGAAGACTGGATGCTGAAGTATTTCTGAGAATCCAACCATCTTCTATTAAGCCAGACCTTAGATATCTGAAATGTAGTAGAGCAGTGCCACTCTTATCACTTAATTTTCTTAGAAAATGTAGTTATTTTGTCATAAGAATATTATTTGTGTTAATATGTAATGACTTTTTATTATTTTAAAATTGATGTGCAGTTAACATTTTTCTATTTTGATTTCTAGTATGGTAAATATCAAGAGTTGACCTGCATAAACATATAAACAATATAACCCACATGAACAAAACTCTTTGAGTATCTTAATGGATTTAATGGAAAGGGATTCTGAGTTTCAAGCATTTGAGAACTAATGACTTCATTTATTCCCACAAATGGCAGACCGCATATGACTCAGAGAGACCAATGCCTAAGTCTGTAAGAGGAGAAGAGCCCTGTCTTCTTCTATCTCTACCTGAAGCATCTTGAGAAAGACGAAAGGTACTTTGAGAGGGGAAAGTTGTCTTGGTTTTGAACTTTAGCTTTGAATTGACTGAAAAAATTACCCTGATAAAGGCTGTCATAAAATCTTTTGAACTGAATCCCCTTTGATTGGCCAGAGTAAGTTTACCTACCTTAAATCCTTACCTCTTTGGTCACCAGTGAAAACAGGGAATTCAGAGCATAATAAGATCAGCTAAAAAAATGTACTTTATTTCCATTTTATAAATGAGAAAATTTTATAATTTTCTCAGAGAGTGCCTCGTGTCACTCCTTGCTTAAGTAGCACCCAGTTACCTTCTGAGCAGTGTGTAAATGCAGACGCCCCCTAGCACGGCCAGTTCCCTACCTGGTATCACCACGTTTCTCCGTTGTGCTTTGCTTTTGGTTCTATTCAAATCTGGTGATTTTATGCTTCCTGAATACAACAGCTTTCTTTTCTCCCAACTTCTGTACATTTCTTCCTGTGTTCAGAATGTCTTTTCTTTCTAAAATACCCAGGGATCTTATACTTAAAACAGACAGTTCTCATGTTACCTCTTCTCTGAAACCTGCTTTGACCAACTCCCTTAAGACCTCCACCAAGCAGGATTAATTCCTTCCTTCTCTGTCTCCTATAATATTTCACACTTTCTTCTAAATGGCACCATAGTTGTTTAGTGGGTTTGTTGTTGTAAATAAAAGAGGTAGAATGCTATTTTTTCGATATATTGTAGAATTCTACTTTTTCACCTTTGACTTTCCATTGTCCTTTTATCTCTTCTCTACTTACCCCATCTGACTGCTCTGCTCATGTGGCAGCATAACTTCAGTTCACCAGAATGTGTTAGGTGAGATACCATTGTGTACGAAACTGAAGATTTACTGTCAAATTGGGGGTGTGGTGGGGGGGTTGTTTATTTTGTAATCTTGCCCACTGCCCTATGAACCCTGGAAACACAGGGTCTGTCTTTATGTTCCCAGCATAGTTCCTGACACATTTAGACACGGAGCTGAGTCACTATGTGGCTGCTAAATGCACGAATGATAAAATGTTTGAACTGGGCAATCTCTCCCTCTCTCTAAAGGTCCTTCCAATTCCTTAGCCCTATCTTTTTTTCTGAACCTCATTTTTCATTTTCTTTAATAATTATTCTTTTTCTGCCTGATTTTGTTTTCATTTTCTTTGTCATTTTTTCATCTAGAACTGTTTCTTTCCTTTTCTCTGATTTTTTTCCATTTTAAAACAAATATTGACTTCTGATTCAAAAATGACATTCAGTTAGAAGCCTCTGCTGCCAAATTTCCTTTGTCATTTCTCACCAATGTGTACTTGGAGATAAAGAGGAAATTTCATATCACTACTGTAAGTAAAGATGAACAAAATACCTACTGTCATTATAGTGAAGCTATATGTATCCATTAATTGAGAAAAATTATCAGTGACCCATTCATGGTTTACATGATCTGATATTGATGAGGATGAGAATCATGACAGCCATAATCAGCTTCGCATCAATTAGCACACAGTATTTGCTATGCCCTTAGGAAACCAGGAATTTCATCATTGCACTCACCATCGGGGGTCAATAAAACACTTTCAGATTTTTAGACTTTTCAGCCATTTCATGAAAAATTTACAAAAGAATGAAGAGAGTAAAAATAACCAGGATTGTTATTAGTCTAAGCATAGCAACACTTTTTGTATGAAGAGAATTATGGTATACAAACACGATAAAAGGTGAAAAAATATTGTCACATACACTTTTAGGAAAATGGGATGATCTAGATTCTTGCTGTAAAATATCACATGGCTAGACTTTTCCTGTTTTAGGACTAGCTGGTCAGGACTATATATATATTTTTATATTCCTAGAAATGTACTGTCCACTAAGAAGTGCTTAAGTTTCAGGAAAATTCATGTAGGATTTCACTTACATAAATAATTTCACTCTCATTATTAAAGCACTGTTCTCTAACATGTGAAACATCTTCCTTTGTCAGTTTTGTTCTTTTGGTATTTTGGGTGGAAATTCAAAAAATTCTGAATTCTCAATTATGTTCAGTGGAAGTAAGAAACAAAATGCAGATAAGGTCTCAGTGTTCTTTTATATCTTCTTGAAAGATGGTATAGAACTTTAGACAATATATTAAGAAATCTAAGGAAGGAAATTATATCCTTCTAAGTCTATTTCATTATGTTTTCTATTTTCCTATTTTAGTTATTTTAAACATCCTTGGTGGTGATAGTTAACGAATAATAAAGACTAATGATAAAATAGTCTCTAGGATGATTAATAATAACATATTTCAAAATATAGAAAAATTAAGCACTGAAGTTCCGTAATGCAGCATAGATATAAAGGCCTTAGTGGATCCATATGGTAATGGCAAGATTAAATATATTTTATATTTAGCAAAAGGAGTAAAATTTCTCTCTGATACCAGGAAAATCTTGAGCAAGAATAAAAGTAAATATTAATCCTTACAAATAGTTAGAACTGCGCAAACACAAAAGTCAGAAACTAAAATTTGATCTGATGGATTCTAATGGCATATGGAGAGTTAATGGGTGCCCGGATATTAGTGGCCCTCAGAAGTCATTTCTCATCTTTGGGTTTCACCTTTCCTATTCTATTCAGAGCAGATAACCAGGACACTAAGTTCAGCATGTGGGGCAAGCAGCAAGGAGGCTACCTGAAGCACATTTTATCACCCAGATCATAGGCTTACGCAGCCGACAGACACAGTGCTGCAGGCAGACTGGAGCCTGAAGGAGCTTCAGTAGCAATGTGAGCAGCAGGTCACTCTTCGTTTTTCCCTTCCTATTCTCAGTGAGCACAGCCGCATCAGAGATTTCACACTAGATGCTGAGCATTAGGCTGGGAACCTGGTAGATAAGACTGTTCTCCTTCCAAAACTAAAGAGGGTTTTCACCAGAATCAGATTATAGATCTAAGGTCCATCACCCTGTGAGCAAACATGGGACCAAGATGGAGTTTTTCTCATTCAAATAACAGGGAAGATTTTTAAATGAAAAAACAGAAACTAATCAACATGGGACCTGCAAATATTATAGCACATACAACAGGCATATAATCCTGAATATTCTGGGGAAGAGTCCGTCAAAACTGATCATCAGTATAATGCATAATGATATGGCCTCTACTAAGCAGAAGCAAAAATAAAAATCTGAAGGGGTTGTGCAAAAAAGGAACTGCAAGGAGACTAAGATTGTCATATACAGTCCTTATCACAGTGGGTAAAGAATGGATCTGACATTGCAGAAAGTCCAGGATGTGGGAGATAGACTTTAAAATGGAAATAAAAGATGCATTACTAAGAAAGGGAGATGAAAATGTAAAATGCAGATAATAGCATCCATCCCAAGATTTATTTGAAACATAAGTTCAGAAAAACTACAACATGGAAAAAATTCCGATCAATAGTATTCACTAAAAGAGAAATCATTATATACCTAGTTCCTAAGTAAAAACTGGCACATCCTAGTCATGCAACAAATATTTGCTGAATGGAGGAATCAAGGAAAGACTAATTGATAATTTTAACTCAGTGTTGTCAAATGAGAGTCCAGAAGCAAATAGGTCTGGCAGATATATTTTATTTGGCCTGTACAATGTCACTGTAAGAAAGAAAGTTAAGCCATCCTTTAAATAGTGTGATTTCACGCCTTCTCTTGAAAAATTAGACTATTCAGACACACTGAGATCCCTTTTCCAAAGGGCAGCTATGTCTTCAGTTTGAGGAGCAGCCCCTCCCTTTGGGTGGGGTCTGCGTTTTCTCTCAGGACTCACTTCACTGTTTACATCTCTTGTCTAGACACTGGAGTTATTGGAATTTAGGACCCCTGCTTTACAATGAAGACAAAGAATCAGTAAGATCATGTTGAAATGGCTTCTAACAATGCAAGTGTATATGAAGAGAGTTCAGTGAGTCAGGACACATACTGGAAAACCGATTAATTACAAAGATCAGGAATAAATTTTTGCAATCATCTATGCTAAAATATGATTTACTTACAAAATAGAGGATAGAAGGAAATCAGAGTTTTTACTCTTTAACAACAAATATGAGACAATAATGGAGAGAGAACTACGAGTTTTGGGAGACACTTTTATAGTTTATAAAGTTTATAATCAAATTCTTTTTCTGAATCCAACATTTTTTAGGGGAAACAAGATCTTAACACATTACCAACATGTTATTGGAAAATACACACATATATATGCTTTTTTGCAGCTAGGTAGAGCTCAAGAACTTTTGTTTAACAGGATGGTGGTGAATTCTGAAGCCATTTAAATATAGAATTGCTTAAATAATTATTGCCCATCTGGACATGACACTAAATAATAATGTCAAAATAATTTCCAAAACTGAAAATAACACATACACATATTCTAAACTGCAAATCCCGTGCTAACAAAGGTTAAAAAATAGACATGTCATCAAAAGGCATTGAAAACATGCTGAGTTACTAATTTTATATAAAAAGGGAGTCAAACAGCTATCAGTTCATGACTTTGATAATCAGAGAAATTCAGCTTAAAGGATGTTTTTGAAAAACTTAAAACTGGATAGCATTTACAAAGAAGTAAGGAAACAAAATAACATGTAACAGTGTAACAGTGATGGTCTTGCCTGACTGACCCTGAATGAAAAGAGAAAATTCATGAAGACATGTATTTATCTATAACCACAAATCAACCTGCTGCAGGAATCATGAGTTACCACTTATCAGGTTCCATATATATTGTTGGGTACTTCACATGGGTGCCTACTTTGTGCTAACTGGCCCAATTCTGTTGCCTCACCCACTTAATTTACAGCACACTCATACTGAGGTGGTCATTATCCCCACTTCTAAAAGAGCCAAACAAAACAACCCAGAATTTGGGTGATTTGAAATAATCCACCCATCTAGTGCTGGGTTGCATGAGAGATCTGTTCCCAGAGCCACTGGGCCCCCGTCCCCGGGAAGTGACAATCACTAGAGATGACAGAGGCAGTGTCAGACTGACCACAGGTGCCAGCACACGGAGGAATCACCTAAACTGAGGGCATAAATGGTTTTAAGTGACATTTTATAAGGATCTTTGAAATGGTTTTCCTAAGAAAAATTGGAATTTTATTATTTTTACATTTCTTTTACAGTCTAGTATTTTTATTTTTAAAAAAGTTTCAATGAGTGGGTGTTTGGGGAGTGGGGATTATCATCATTTCAATGTTTAGGGCATGAAAATAGTGTTTACCTGAACCAGTGTTTACCGGGATGTGTGGTCTGCAAACCATTTATGTTTTAATCCTGGAGGGGAGTGATAAAAATGCTGGTGTCCCTCCCCAGGCCTCTGGAATTGAGATTTCTAACACGAGGTCTAGGAAACTAGGGGTTTAACATGCTCCTGGGTGACTAAAGCACACTGCACTGTGAAGACCACCGTTGATGTAACATCCAAATGAGGCCAGGCTCCTCCTGGCTGGGGGACAGTCGAGCTTTTCTGCCCCCTTTCTGGTAGGCGGCTTCTGAACTAGCTCCCAACTCATCTTGCCTCCCAGTATCCATTCCTTTGTGTATTCTCTCCACCTTCAGGGCACGCTGGACCTAGGGACTTGCTTCTACTGAACAGAACGTGACAAAGTGTTGGGCTGTCTCTTCTGAGGTTAGGTTGCACAGAGACAAAAGCCCAGGTCTTGGGTGTTCTCCCCCTTTCCCTTATCTCTCTCACCATCGGGAAGCCAGCCACGACATCCTGGAGCAGACCTAGAAGCAACCCACGGGAAGGAGCTTGGGGTCAGATCCTTCAGCTGCAGGCACACCCTGAGATGGCCGTGGCATCTGCCAGCTTGACTGCGGCCTCGTCCTGAGGACCTTGAGCCAGAAGCATCCAGTCCCACTGTGCTCAGATGCCTGACCCACAGAAATGGTGAGGTAATAGATACGTGTTGTTTGAAGCTGTTAACTTTTGGGGAGATTTGCCACACAAAACATAACGAATGCCCTCTTAAGGAATACAACATAGGATTGTTCACAAACATTATGATTCCAGCTGCCTTTCTATTCCTGTCTTTAGACTATTTCCCTAGCTTCTCCTCTTATGTTTTCCTCTGGATCCCTGTGGCCTACTCTCCCCACCATGATCTTTGACTCAAATCAGTATTTACAATCAGGCCAGTTCCTACACAAGGTCAGCATGGACAGTAACCCTGGCCCCTCAAATTTGAGATCCAAGTAGCCTGGCACAGGTTGAGGCTATTTATGTCATTTCTGAACACCAATAACGTTCAACTTCACAAGTCTCCATTCATATGCCCCAAGGGACCTTTGAAAGCAGCTAATGTGGTATCCTTTCAAGAGACAGAGTTGCTCAAGCCAGGTGAGTTTATAGGATTCAAAATTATTTAAGCATTATTCACAGAAAGGTGGCAGTAAAATCCAAAAGAAAAGATGAACCTTCTAAATGTAGAACCTAAAAAAAAGTTTAGTGGAGTGTGTGTGTTGGGTGGGGATGGGAGTTCAATACTTTTTGTAAAGCTAGTCTTTTTATCACCTAACTATTCTGTAGCATTTGCTAACACTGTCTAATTTGTACCAAATGTTCAATGTAAACTTGATTTAGAGAAGAATTATTACCATTAACTTCTATTTACTTACCTAGCATATTGAGTAATTTCTTTGGGTAGCCAAACACCAAAAGCAATTGCCTAAGGGTAATTATTTTGACATGGCAAGAAGACGATATTGAGGGCATATGCTACCCTCTAAATTTTCCTTAAACCTGCTCAGCTGTGAAGATTGGCTCTAATACGTACTGTGTTGTGGCTTGAACCTCTGCTGGGAGTACATGATTAACAGCACTGTGAAACAATGCTGATGAGGACTCTGGCCAAGAACCTCCCTGTAGTATATGATAGCCAGACAATGCCTTTGCCTGCTGATGCCAAATCAGCTGATGTGCTCTGTCAGAACTACTAGTCAAGCTGTTTATATTTGTCATTGCAGAGAGAAAATGACCTGAAGATAGCCTGGATTTTGCAATTTACAACTGCTTCTCCTGGAACCATGTAGGCGGATTGACTGCTAGAGCTCTGTGTTTCAACCTTTTATCCCCTAAGCTAATTGTTTGTGGTAACATTGTAGTGATTAAATACATGCACTTTAAGGTCAGCGTACCTGGGTCAGGCAGGATTCTGGACCCATCACATTCTAGTTCTCTGTCTGTGCCAAGAGTATTTGAATTCTTGGTCTCAGTTTCCTCTTGTGTAAGAGATTATTACTAATATTACCTAACTCCTGAGGAAGGTGGAAATAGTGAAGATAAAAGGGGAACTATATGGAAAACCCTTAAAATCCTGGCTGGCACATAGCACTTGATGAATGTGAACTATTAATATTGTTACTATTATTAATACTATTAATAGGTCTTAATTCTATTAAATTCCCCAAACGCTTCAGTGAAGAATCCTTTCTGTAAGCAATCATGTTTACACTTATCTTTACTTTCATGGTTAGGACATTGAGCCCTTTAAGAGACTATAGAGCTCTGATCAAAATTGAAGCCTTTCATTTTAAAAATTTAAAAGATTTTACTAAAGGCACATCTAAATCTGTAATTTAATATACTGTTAGTACTTAACTGTATAATTTTAGTTCTTACACTGTATGTTTCTCCATATGGTATTTAATTTAAAATGTAACAACCTTACCTTTGTCAGTGGTAAATACTTCTCTACTGAAAATAACAAAATTGGGTTAAGTTTGAAAAGAGGTTGTCCCAGCTATAACATTTCTTAGACAATTTTTCTTCAAATAAATTGTCCTTAGCACTTAATTGATTACTAATGAAGACACTTTCTCTCTCTATATATATATACATTTGCATAGATAAGGAATCATGTGGGCATAATGCAGGACACACCCCAAGCTGAAGTGCTTCTCTGTTGAAAAATAGGTAGAAGTAGTCAGATGTTCATTTTTCTGCCAGTGTGATCTGCCTTAACTGGGCATACTGAATTTGTTTCTTCTTTTTTCATAACTTTTTCTCCTCAGAGACCATTATAATTGAACCACTTTGCTGCATGATGTCACTGTAGTCACAATGTCCTTTTGTCATTACAGTGTACACAACCTAAATTTAGATACGGAAATGCAAACTGGCAAGCAGGTCTGGATCCTTAGAGGCCTTGACCTGGTCATTCCATTAGTCATAGTCTGGTTGGTTAAATTCTACCTAGGATTCTCAATTTAGTGGCATTTACCCTAATGTTGGCATAAAGTCTTTATTTAGTTACAATAAACACATCTTTAAAATCATTTTGTATTTTAAGAATATTCCATCACAGTCTATCTTCCTTGCTAATTAATATGTTTCAGAGTCATTATCATAGTGACTGAACCTCCTAACCTTTTCTTAAAATAGAATTCTAGCTTTAAAAAACTTCACTTTCATTTCCATATATAATGACAGCATTTAGAACAGCCCTGGAATTTAGAAAAGTTTCCAACCAAAGGATGTTTGATACTTTTGCCCATTACCACAGGTGTGGAAGGGCATTTGCCCAGAAGGGATTTTGAATAAACAATAGGCGAGTGGTCCTAGGTATGTTCATTTCAGAGCTATATAATATTGCAGTGGGTTTCCAGCATGTTACAAAATATTAGGCCACTATATGTCTTATACCCAGAGCAGCTCTATTGTTTTTTCCAAGGTGATGTATTGCACTCTTAGAAGTTGACTCATTAATTAAATCAGTCAATGCTTATTTATTAGATCTGTTGAATTTCTTGAATTAGTTTGGATTCTGTAATTATAAAGGTCAACAAACCAGGTCTCATTCCTTATGGGAATTCCTTCAGTGGGAAGAGACAAACACACAAGTCAACACAATGTGTGTCAGTGAAAAATGCTATGGAAAGAAATAAATAGAAATACAGGGAGGGCAGGAGGGACTGGTCTAACGAATGTAGGTAGATAAGATCTGTGCGCAAAGCAGTGTTAGAGCAGAGCAGGAAGCGAAGGGGCTAGTTCCTATTTAGGATATGTCTATAGAAAAGAGCGTGATTGGTATGACTGAGGTACAGTGACAATGCTAATGTGGCTGAAGCAAAATGAACCAGAGGGAAGTAGCAGAGGACATGAAGTTATGGGTTAGGGGTGAAGGAGTTGCTTTCACCACAGTGGTGAAGAGACCTTGGAGGAAATTATAAAGACTCTGGCTTCTACTCCAGTGGAGCTGGCAAGCATAGAATAGTCTCAAGCAGACCAGGGAGATGAGTTATTTTACATTGTTTTAAAAATTGCTCTGGTTGCTATGTGAGAATAAACTGAAGAAATAGGGCGTGAGAAGAAGTGGCAGAAAGGCCAATGAGTGGTCCCAGTAACATGGGAACCAAAAGTTGGCCACTGGGTTTAGAAGCGTAAGGGCTGTAAGCGGGGTCTTGACAAGAACGCTGTTGCCTGCATTGTCCATAAGGAGGCACTGGGATGGCCTGTGGCATGTTGGATTTTCATTAGGGATTAACACTTGTGGAGGGAGAAGAAGAAAAGCAGGATAGAGTACAGGATGCATTTGCACTGTGATGCAGGATCAAAAACATCTTGGGCAATCCTGAGGAGCGCTATGAACATAAATGGAGTGTCAAGACAGGTCTGCAATGCACCTCAGTGTTTGGGCCTTTATAACATGGCTCAGTCATTGGATGTGTGCCCACCAGGAGGGGCATGTGCTTGGGAAGGCCGCTCTCTGCAACTAAGGGAAACCCTGACGTAGTTGGGAGCTGGAGTCTGTGCAGCGATCCAGTAGCAAGGGAAAGTATGAACACGAGAGAGGGGGATGTCCCAGGAGTGATGTCCCTTTGAGGATGAAAGAAAACGGCATCTAGGTGATAGTTGTACCAAGTACTGCTAACTAGCGGTTGTATGCATATAAGCCAACTTCTTTCTGCTCACACCGAAGTATCTTTAGTGACACTAGTTTTGTGCTTACTAAAGGAAAACACATGAAAATAAATCTTTTGACTTTTCCTCCTACTTAATTTAAAAAGTTTAGTCATTAGTAGGGGAATCCAGAAGTACTTTCTTTCACAGATCTCTCAGTGAATTATTGATTTCAGCAATCTGTAAACATGTCATGCTGCCGTTGTACTTAAAATTTGATTGAAGAGAAGTACATTACATTAAAAAATATTTGTTTTTCTGTTTTGTGAAATTTGGTTCTGCAAGTTTCTTGAAATCTGTGGTAGAGTTATCACACTTTCCCTCCACATATAGGGCCTGACACACATCCTCTACGAGTGGAGAATTGGTGATACAGAAACCTGGAGTAGAGCAAAAGGCAGGGTAAGGGGTAATGACTCCTACTGAGATGGTATATATTTTCCTTGCCAGCTCGACTGCCAACACCCGAACACACTAAACTGAGTAGAAACAACATATGTAGTATAAGTCACTTAAGTTCAAATTCTGCACAAGATAACTTTGATGTGCCTTACTTGTGTCTTAAAAATCTACAAAAAGAGCTGTTGTTAAAAACCTCCTGACTTTGTAGTGGGCGTGGTTTTAAAATTTATACTGGAAAGGAATAAAAGTACCAGCACTGTGCCTTTCTGTACAGGCAGTTGAAAGATACTAGGAAATGTGTTTGTTGTGGTGTTCACTCAGTTTAAGTGGCTGACGTCAAGCAGGGGCCGTTCGAGGTAGAGAGAACTAATGTGGGTTTGTAAACTTTCAAGAAGTTAGTGAGAAAGGACACAGAGATTTCTCCTCTGGGGGGCAGATAAATGAGAGCAGCAGTACAGGGCCTCTGAATGCTTCTTCTAAACTTAGGATTCTCTTCAGCTCTGTCCCAGAAGAACTCTTTGCTGGTGGCTGAACCACTTTAATTCTCTATGCCTCATTTCTCTCCCTGATAAATCTGTGAATGTTCCTCTAACACATCTGGTGGAATGGTTGTAAGGAAACCCACTGCTACATATTATTTTTGATTCAAAGAAGTTCTCTTAGCTAACATTAAAACATCCCTATACTTTTGCAAGCCTCTTTCTCACATGGTGAAAGAAGAAGGCTTTTACCATGGTGTTAAGGGGTCATCATCATCGCTTATCCAGGCCATGACCAGAAGGAAAGGAATCATAAGAGTCTGGCACTTTCAAAGAAACTAAGTATAGTTCACATTGGCTTCCATTCTCTTCCCCTTTTTGTTTCCATCCAGACTTATTTCCACCATTCTCCAGTACCCACCAACCAGCCCGGTTAGGGCATTCCATTGCCAGGAATGTTCTTTATGCTCTAACTCAGGAAAATCCTCTTCACTCTTCAAATCAGTCTCTCATTACATAGTCCTTGGCTATTTCAGGCCTCATTGATCTTTGTTGACTCACAAATCCAATAGGATTTATAATTTGCCAAAGACTCTTCTAGATTTAATTATACAAGGTCAGGTATTGTTCACCAGTGGTTCAATTGTCTTATGCTATCAACAAAGCCTAGCATAGTGTTCTGCTCTTAAAAGACCCTCAGTCAATGCCACCTAATACACTGAGTCCGTCATGAGGTTTCTAAAGGAATGTATTCTGTGCGTCTTTTAAAGGGCACAGCCCAGATCTGGTTAAATATAAAGCTTTTAAATCAACATATACCCTTTTAGACCTTTAATCAATTGTATTTCTAAGGATTGACTGTAGTTCGCATTTTTCTAAGAGCTTTTGGCCTAGGTAATTTGGATCAATTTTCCTGGAAGTAAAATTGACAGCCACAGTTTATTTGTCTGTGAAGTCAGTGGAAAGGAATGACAAAACACACACACAAAACTCTCACAAAGGAATACAATGTTTCTCTTTAACTTTATCTGCAGAGTTCAGAAATAAAATACAGCCAAAATAATTATCTACTTGCTTAAGAAATATTCTCTGATGCTCCAGGGTTCTAAATGATAAGCAAAGCCATTCATTTACAACTAAAATCTTGAGAAGTAATGAACATGAAGGATTGTAGGAACACATGGATTAACCACTTCTAAAACAGAGTTTATGGCATCATAGCACACCCTAAAAACAGGCTACAAGGAATGTTGAAAATGCAGAGGATAAGGCATACAGACTTCAGGCTAGCAGTTCACTGAGTGGAAGGACGGAGGGAAATGAGATGAGGAAGGTTATAAAGGCAAATTTGGCTGGATCTGTATGATTTACTTAAAAAGAAAAGTTCTTGAGCAAACATGGCAAAAGGAGAACATCCTTTCATTTGGGGTTAATTACCAGATATGGAAACTGTTGTGTTACTCCTTGTATTTTCCGTTTATTATTCTGTTTCAAGTTGTTGTGAAGTAGAAACGTTACTGGTATGTTAAAAATATAATTATCATATTTCGTTGTCAATTGACACTTTGATAGTAGTCAATTCAATCTGCTTAATATATATTAAGCACTTAATATATACTTAGTTCCATGATGATAACATAGACTAGTGACCTATGAATTCCTGCTCTCAAGAAGTTTATGGGATAGAAGGAGAATAAATAAGTAAATTCTATAAATATAAATGATTCAACATATATTAGAAATGTTAAGATCTTCAGGAATATTAAAGGTGAAGGGGGTTGAGGTGGGAATTCTGGAGAGGAGACAAGCTGAAAAAAGCAAACAGGCAGGAAACTCAGTATATGTTTGGGAAATAGTGAATCATACAGTTTAGTTTAAACTCTGGTCACAGGCATGTAAGCCAGGAGACCTTTAGCAGGCATGGTTGTCTGGGGACGAAGCACACATTTTCTCGTATACTCTAGAAGAATGAAAACTGGATTCTAACTTCCAAGTCACAGTAGGAAATAAAAGAAAATGAAACGTCATTTTCTAATAGTTTTGCTGCACATCATTGTTCTCAGTTTTGTTTTGTTTTTGAAAGAGAAGGCAATGATGAGTTTGGGATTAATGAACGTTACAAGTCAATCAGAAGATAATATAGCTCCCAGCATTTTACAAGTTTATGTTTCCAAGTGTTTCTATTTTAAAATTTTCTCCATCTATGCATTGAATAAATTGGCAATGCAACATTTAAGGAAATAATATTAAACAGGCAAGTAGAAATTAGCAGGAAGCCAATTTGTAGGAAATTTTAATATATCACTTCCAGTTCTTAACAAAAACATATGCAAAAAGTAGTGTTGTAAGGTTTCTAAATAGATAAATATCAAAATATGTACCTTATAAATGTAGATGATGGCTCTCTTCAAACATTGACCAGATAGAGATAAAATTGGAATAAAAGTCAACACATTATCAGAGTCAACCTAATGGAGAAGCTGATACTGACTGTTCTCGCTTTAGCAATGAAGCAGAACATACTGCTTGATGAAATCATCTGTATTTGCTCTGTACTGTACTATAGCTATTAGACACCTGACTAGTGAGTATTTCAAATGTGGCTGGTGTGACTAAGGAACTGAAGTTTTAATTTGATTTAATTTTAATTGATTTAAATTTAAATAGTCACATGCAGGGTCATGGCATTAGATTACCCACCTCCAGTATTTTACATTTTTATGTTTCCAAGTAGTTGAATTTTAAAATTTCTTCTAACATCGTTAATCTCGGGTTTTGCTGAAAGGTGGATTCAGAAGGCATGTGTTAATTCTGACTTTTTAAACAATGAGTGCTTTCTTTGTAGGCTAGAGTAAGCCGTGGTTTTGTAAATGTGCCTCGGTTGCTTATAGCACACTGTGTACAAGGCTTAGTGATGTCAGTCAACAGTAGCTCAATTGCTGAAAGCGGAGTAGATGTGATTTCAGAGGCTCTGCAGGTTAATACTGTTGTTTTAAAAAGGATTTCTGGCCAGAGTATATACAGATACTGTGCATTTAAGAATTTTCTTTTAGCAATAATTCAGGTAGGTACCAAAAAAGAATCAATAGTACCTAGCTAACAATTATTTTGACGGTAAAGGTCTTTTTACTAAAATGCTAGTCTAATAGACAGTAACATTGAATTAAAGCTCCTTAGTTTTCTGAGAGCTAGTGAAAAATAATTTAATGCTTTTAACATATTCTTATTCATTTAGCAAATATATCTTGTGGATGGTAGTGCATTTTCATATCACCTGATTAAACAGAAAAGCAGGGCACCATTTCAATTGCCCTGAGATATCTGAAACTTGAAATTGTTTAATAGCTGCACTGTTTATTCTGATCAGTTTCAAAAAGCAGCAAGCGATTTATTCTGACAGTCATTTAAAGGAACACTCTCAAGATTAGTGTCCTAGACTGACGATTTAACATATTCCTCCTTGTACAATTTTTGGAATCATGTATTCTCTTTCCAAATAAAGGCAAACATGCATTTAAGCTATCAAGGAAATAGAACTAAATCAACCCAGTGACCCTCATACGAAGCCACTATCATGACAAATGAAGTCACGTCATCAAGGAAAAATATGTGCATTCAAATGTGACCAGGAAAACAGAACATAGCTATAAACAAGGTGAGAAGGCTAGCATGGGGATAATATTTCAGAAACATCAAAAGCCACTTGAAAAAATTAATTTTCTGAAGATTAAAAATAATTGTATAAGATTAAGCATTTCAAGCACAGAGCATTTGAACTACAAAAGTTCTGTCTGTGGAAGTTTTTTCTAGAAGTGTGCACCTAGTATCAATTCTAATTTGTCAAAAGTCTGAGAATAAGAAATCGGGAACCACCTAGTGGTACTTTCATATGGTATTATACATTCTGCCAAATGAACATTAATAACATTGGATATTACTGTCAGTTTCACTTTTACTGTTTCATTTATTTGACTAGATTAAGACAGTAGACTATCCCAAAAAAGTGGAAACTTAGATTCATATCAGTATGCTATTGCATACGTGTGCCTAAATGTGTGTATGCATATGTTTATATGTACATACAAACACATGTGTGTATTATATACATACAATTAAAAATATAAAATTGGGTCTGCCAAAGCCCAGGTACCCTTTTCTCTGGGCCAATCCCAAGTATCAAATACCATATGATTTCACTTATTTGTGGAATATAAAAACAAAGCAAAACAGAATGAACAAAACAGCAGTAGGCTCATAGATGCTGAGAAGTGACTGGTGATTACCGTAGGGAAGGGGTTGGAGCGGGTAGGGGGAAGGGAGAGGGGCTTAAAGTGGCACAAAAATTCTCAATTATAGTGTAAGTTGGTCACAGGGATAGTAGTGCAGCATGGAGAATATAGTCAGTGATTCTATACATCTTCCTATGTTGACAGATAGTAACTATACTAGTGGGGGAAGAATTTAATAATATGGGTAACTGTTGAACCATTGTGTTGTATATTTGAAACCAATGTAAGATTGCATATCAATGATATTGCAATAAAAATAAATTTTAAAAACGTAAAAATTACAAAAAATTGGGTCTTTTTATGAAATAAAATATAAAATATACATCATTTTATATACTTATAAAATATAAAACATGGGTCTTTATACCCTATACTTCATATATCTGGGACTTATGGGAATAAAATTTAGAAATAAAGTTTTTTTGAGCTAAACTACTGGAAAGTAATTTGCTTTTATGAGAATTTAGAGAAGCAGTTGTTTCACATTATACAAATCATTAGTTTCTATGTTGTGTTTAATACTAAAAATAAATGTGATATTTTGTTGAGAAAGTCAACTGAAACCTGAAAATGAGGCACAAAGGAGAATTATGTTCTTTCAATGTCACACTAGGGCATTATCTATCAAACTAGGTCATCTGATATCTAAGGAAATGAGACTTATTTGACTTACTATTTACTATTAACCAGGACCCAGATTCTGTAAAGTTAGAGAATAACTTGATGTAATAGATAATATGCAGGTTATTTTGGTACAGTAGTGATGCAACTGATTTCTGTCTTACATGGAAGATAATCCCCAAGGTAATGATTTTATTAATCATTAAAAAAAACCTAAGCTGTATGTTTCCAATTTCTTTTACTTATTTATATTTTACTTATTTTATATTTTACTTATTTTATTTGTCTTTCTGTTGGCCCATTGTGAATGAGTCAAACAAAACTTTGACACATGCTTACTGTGAGTTTATATGATAACACGCTTTTAACATTGTGTTATTGATCGCCATTATATTTTGTTGGTAAGATTTTTAAAAGCTAGTACAATTTAATGGACTGCCTAGTGATATGTATCATTATGGTAAAAAAACACATAAGGTTATGTGTTATTTGAGTCTGAGGTAAGCAGAGAAAGAGTACCATCTCTGTGTGAAATAGCTTATGATGCTCTGGACCATCTGTTCATCACAATGAATGCAATGACCACCAGGAGCAAGAGGAGGCAAATCTGTAAACTTCCAATTTAGTAGTGTTTTTAAACCACCATTATCATTAAGGCAAAGTTCATTAAATTATCTGTTGTGCTGAGTAGGAGATAGATCAGTTTAACAATATGGCTCTTGCCTACTAAGAACGAACAAATTGAAATCGATATTAGTGATAAATTCAAGGGCAAACTGACATACACATTAGTTTATCACCATGAATATAGATTAAATGAATAAGAGGAACACTTATTTATTTATTTGCCATTTTATTTTTATTTATTTATTTTTAATTGAAATATAGTTGATATACAGTATTGGTTTCAAGTATACATCCCATGAACAATTAAAAGTGAAAGAAGGAAAGGCGTGGATGTCATTCAGAAGTTAAGCAACACTATAGTC
The DNA here is from genome assembly GCA_032199065.1 of Smutsia gigantea. Classification (NCBI taxonomy): domain Eukaryota; kingdom Metazoa; phylum Chordata; class Mammalia; order Pholidota; family Manidae; genus Smutsia; species Smutsia gigantea. The sequence continues at coordinate 22,752 of JAVSCE010004412.1, forward strand.
TTAACTCAGTCTTGTGAGTGAATTACAACTTCCAACTCTATTTTGGGACTCGATTATGAGAGCTGACTGGATGTTTTTGTGTATTTTAGAAAATTTTAGTCTAGTCAATGAAGCAATGGCTATAGCTGGGAATTATTATTAAGTACCAGGGGGAAAGAACCCCTAAAAATTATGAGCTGATATTTTAGCTTAAGGAATTTGCCTAATGTGTTCTGTTCATCAGTCTTATCTCAGTTATGGTATTCTTTCCCTGTGCAACCTATTTGTCAGTAATAATTGTAAAACTCTGCAACAGCCTTTGAAATACTTATTTTGAAACCAGGATCTATATAGTAGGTGGGCTCCTTCATGCTGGGATGTCACTGCTTCTCAGCCCTTACAAGGGACAGAGCTAAGAAATTTCACAGTAACTGCTTACCGAGACCTCCAACTTCAGTCCAACTCCATAGGCTTCTCCCTCACCTGTCCACAGGTCATATTTTTCTTCCTTCCTTCCACAGTTGAGGACCATGACTAGAACAGGTAGTGATGTCACCTCTCTCAATCCTGATATTGTTAATATGTATCTTGTCTCTTTTTTCCTGGCTGAGTATTTATCAATTTATTTGATCTCAAAGGATCGGCTTTTGCCTGCTTTGTTACACAGGCAGGCACAAGGATGAGCAGGGACATGTAAAATCATGCTCTGGGATGTAGTGATTTTTCTCTTTGTAGTTATGTTTGTTTTGATATTTAGGTATTTTCTATCTTCAAGTTATATGGAAGGTACAATTTTTGTATAGTTTTTTCCCCTAGATTTCTGTTGTTTTGGAGGGATTATTGAGAGAGGGTTAGCTGAGGTCACTGTTGTCTTTCAGTGTCTAGAAATACAGAGTATTTACAGAGTATTATTTATTTTTATTTATATATAGAGTATTTATTTTTATTGAAATATAATTGACACACAATATTATATTGATTTCAGGTATCCAACATAGTGATTCAACATTTATATCCACTATGAAATGCTCACGACAGTAAGTGTAGTTACCATCTGTCACCATACACCTTATCACAATATCATTGCCTATACTCCCTATGCTGTACTTTTCATCTGGGTGACTTATTTATTTTATTACTGGAAGTTTGTACCTCCTAATTCCCTTCACCCATTTATACGGTAGAAATACTGCATGGTATTTCTAATTTTAATTTTTTGAGGAACCTCCATACTGCTTTCCACAGTGGCTGCACCAACTTACATTCCCACCAGCAGTGGACAAGGGCTCCCTTTTCTCCACATCCTCACCAACACTTATGACTTGTCTTTTTTTATTTCTAATTTGTTTGTTTGCTTTCCTATTTCTTTTTGGTTTCTATTGTGTTTCTATCTTCCTTTGTCTCCAGAAATTTTTTGATTTCTTCACTGACCCATTGGTTGTTTAGTAGCATTTGTTGAGCGTCCATGTTTTTGTGTTTTTTTCCAGTTTTTTAAATTGATTTCTAGTTTCATACCATTGTGATTGAAAAAGATGCTTGATATGATTTCAGTCTTCTTAAATTTATTTAGACTTTTTTTGTAGCTTCAGATATTATCTATCCTGTGGAATATCCTGAAAAGAATGTGCATTCTGCTGTTTTGTATGGAATGCTCTCTAATATTTGTTATGTCCACCTTGTCCAATGTGCCTTTTGAAGCCACCATTTCCTTATTTATTTTCTGTCTGGATCACACACTCTTGATGTAAGTACAGTGTTAAAGTCCCCTAGATTATATTATTATATTACTACCAGATTCACCTTTTGTCTGTTAATATTTGCCTTATATATTTAGGTGTTCCTCTGTTGGGTGCATACAATTGTTATATCCTCTTGGTACATTGATCCCTTTGTCTCTATATAATATCCTTCTTTGTCTCTTGTTTTAGAGTCTATTTTGTCTGATGTTAAGTATTGTTAATCCATTCTTTTTGCTTCCATTTGCATGGAATTTTTTTTTCCATCCCTTCACTTTCATTCTGTGTGTGTCTTTAGATCTGAAGCAAATCTCTTGTAGGCAGCCTTTAGATCGCACTAGTTTTTCTAATCATTGTGGCACCTCTGCCTTTTGATTGGTGCATTCAGTCCATTTACATTTAAGGTAATTATTAATAGGCATGTACTTATTGTCATTTTGTTAATATTTTTCTGATTGTTTTTTGAATTTGTTCTCTGTTCCTTTCTTCTTTTCCTCTCTTCCCTTGTGAGTGATGACTTTACTAGTGTTATGCTTAGATTCCTTTTTTTCTTCCTTTTTTTTAATATCTGTTATAGGTTTTCAGCTTGTGGTTACCATGAGGTTCATATATAGCATCCTATGTATATAGCAGTCTATACTGAGTTGATGGTCACTTAAGTTCAAACACATCCCCAAAGCACTACATTTTTACTCCTCCCCTCATTGTATGTATGTGATGTCTTCTTTTACACCTTTTTATTATGTGATTCTCTCAATCAATTTTGTAGATATAATTGATTTTACTACTTCTGTCTTTTAAAGTTCACTGGCTTTTAAGTGATTGGTCTTCTAGTTTTACTTTGTTTGCTTTTACCCGTGAAATTTTTCCTTCCCTAATTTTCTTACTTCTAGTTATGACCTATTGTTTACTGCTTAAAGAAGTCCCTCTATCATTTCTTCTAAGGCCATTTGAGTGCTGGCGAACTCTTTTAATTTTTGCTTGGGTGACTCTTTCTCTCTCCTTCAATTCTGAATGACAGCCTTGCCCAGTAGAGTATTTCTGATTGTAGGTTTTTTCCTTTTAGCACTTTGAATATATCATGCTCTCCCTTCTAGCTTGCAAAGTTTCTACTGAAAAATCAGCCTATAGCCTTATGGGATTTCCCTTGTATGATACTTGTTTTTTTCTTGCTGCTTTTAAGAGTCTCTACTTTTTAATCTTTGCCATTTTAATTATTACTTGTCTTCATTATTACAGACCTTTTGGGGTTCTTCTTGTTTCGGGTCTTTCTGTTTCCTGGACCTGAATGTCTGTTTCCTTGGCCAGGTTAGGGAAGTTTATAACTATTATTCAGATACGTTTTCCACTCTTTTCTCTCTTTTTCTTTTTTTGGACCCCTATGACATGAACATTAGTATGCTTGACTGTTCCAAAGGTCCCATAACTTATCCACATTTTTTAAAACTATTTTTTTCTGTTTGCTCTTCAGCTTTCCATTGCCCCATCTTTCATATTGCTGATCAATTCTTCTGCATCCCCTGATCTGCGGTTGAGTCCATCTCATGTATTTTTCATTTTTTTGTTGTATTCTTCAACTCTGATTGGTTCTTTTTATATTTTCTCTCCTTACTGAAGTCCTCCCTGAGCACACTGTGGGGAAAATGGGGTTCCAATGGCCAGGATCCTCACTGAACCTAAACCACCTGATGGTGTAACTGGCCTGTTGCTATGCTACTGCTTCCACACCTTTAGGCAATAAGCCATTATTGTGTTAATATAAAGAGTTCTGCCCAGTGCTCTGTGCGTGACAGGGTGGCACGGCTGCAGGGCTGCAGGAGAACAGAGCAGAGGCTGGAGTGGTGGCAGCACTGAGGACAGAGGCCCAGAGGACGGCTGTGCAGACAAAGGGGCCCAGAGGCAGAGACCGGCTTGCTGTATCCGAAGCAGCAGTGATAACACAGACTCGCTCTGAGTGAACAGGATTTTAGTGACTGACTTGCCACCTGGAAATAAAGTTGGGTATAACCTTTTCACCCCAAGAACCCTTTGCTGTAAATTTCTTTGGTCACAGTGAATCTATAGCGAACTTGCCTGGGGCTGAAACTCATTTGCAAGACACACACTCTCTCTTAAGTCTGCTGAGCATCTTTATGACCATTATGACCATTGTTTTATCTATTTACTAGGTATATTGCATAACTCTGGTTCATTTAGTTATTTTTCTGAGTTTTGTCTTGTTCTTCCATTTGGAGCATATCCCTCTGTCTCTTCATTTTGTTTCTGGGTTTGCTTTTATAAATGAGGCACTTCCCACTCCTAGTGTTGAAGGAGGGCCTTGTATAGGAACGTCCCCTGGGTAGGCTGTATACCTCATGGCTTTGGCTGGCTGGCTGGAGCCCTAGTGGATGTGGACTTGGAATCCCTGAGCACTCTGCTCTGGGGAACCCTGGTGGGATGCTTGGGGCTGAAACCAACATGGGCTGGATTCAGGACACTCAGTGCAGGAGGTACTCTGGCAAGGTGGCTGGAGCTGAAGCGAGTAGGGCTGGGGGTCCCGGGTGCTTTGTTCCCAGCTGCCTTGGCAGGTTGGCTGGAGCTTGGATGAGCACAGGCAGGAGGGCTGCCTGGGGGGAATACCTGGAGCTGCTGTAGGCTAAGGGCTTGGTGCTCACTAACCGGGCTGGCCAGCTGGAGCACCTGGATGCTGCTCCCATCGGTACTATTGAGGTGGATAGAGAATATAAACGTTGGCATTCTCTAGCACCTCTGAGCCCAGCGAGTTCTAGAAGTTTCCCCACCATTTAGCAGATGCTCTTGGGTTTCCTTCACTTCTTTTCCAGTTTCTCTTTAAACCAGTTTTTCTGTGCCGCAAGGTGGGCAAATCTGCATGCGGATCCCTCAGTGATATTCCTCCCTATTGCATTTCCTAGCTTCTGGGGTGGGAATTCCGAGTCCCTGTTTCACCTGCCATTCTCTATGTGGTCCTTCTGTCCTTTGTTGTGCAGAGCTGTTCAATCGCCCTCAGTTCTCCAGAAGGAACTGCTTTATATTTAGGTGTATATTCAGTGTGTTTGTGGGAGGAAGTGGCTTCAGGGTCTTCGTGTATCACCATCTTGATTCCTCCTATACCAGGATATAGGGTTTTTATCTATTAATCCAATGCTGGCTTGAGAATATTTTAATGTGAAACAATTATTGGTTATATTACTATGTTAATTTTATTAGTAAATGCTTAAAAGATACTTGCACTCTTTCTGATTATTTAAAACTCTTAACAAGTTAGGAATGATGGGTATTTCCTTAACATAATAGATCATATTTATCCCTAAATATTGTCACCATAATATATAAGGTCAAAAACACAGCATTTCCATTAATATCAGTAATAAGCTTAGTATATCTCCTACCAGCATTATTATTTAATATTGTTTTAGAAGTTATGCAGAAAATAGTGAGCCAGGAAACTAACAGAGGTTAAAAAATTGTAAAGGTAGAGAAAAATACATTATTTCAAGTGATATTTAAATATATCTTGTGAAATTAGCTACTTAAGAGCTGTAAGTTTCTAGTGTATTGAGACAATATAAATACAGTCATTTCACAGAGTTGGTTAAAAGAGTAATGACCAATTAGAAATTTATTGAAAAGAAAGATTCCATTTACAATAGCATAATAATTATATATGTTTCTAAAAAATGAAAAATGATACCAAAACAAAAATGATAGAAACTGAAGACTTAGTAAGAAAAAAAGAAAATGAAATATATATCGGTGTTGAAGACTCAGTATTACAATACTATGAATCCTTTCTCACTAAATGTGAAATCATTTTGGTAAGTTAAACACAAAAAAATCAAATTTTGCTCAAAATTTATTTATGTTTACATAAATAATTCTACTAGAATAAATGTTATTTTGAAAAAGGTGGTATACTCTTATTTGAAATACAACACTCAAGTTTAAAACATATTAGTTAAAACAGTATGTGATTGGGGCAAGACTTGTCTAATTGTGTACATATGAAGGAATAGTATTTGCCAAGTAAAAAATAAATTATTTTTGCAAAATATTTAATACATTACTAAATTATCAATATTTTCCTATTCTTTATATATTTTTGGCGAAAAAATTCGTGTGTATGGTATTGGTTTAATAATATTTATAAATTATATATGCATGAAAAAGAAATTTAAACTAGGCATTTAAAATTTGTTTTCTTTGTACCTTTTTATATTTTCTTAAATTTTTAGAGTGAAATTAAAAATACAGGTTTTAAATAATTATTTAGGAAGTCTTCTGTTCTTTGCTTCATGTCTTGAATTGGGGGGGCTGTCCTAGGTGTGCTCAATTCGTGCTAATACACTGAGCCATCTGTGGGTACCTTTTTTGTATTGTACCATACTTCAATAAAGAAAGGAACTCCGTGGCATTTAAAATTTGCAAGGTCAGGGATCACATTGCTCGTCAAAGTCAAGTCTATGCAGTAGATCTTTTGTATAATACTGTAGATGTGAAAATTACGATAACCTCAAAAGTCATTAAATCTCATTTTTACTCTAAGAGATTCGTAGATGAAGAACCCAACATGAAATAAGATAAATGAGTCTGTAAAGCTTCTCTTGGGGCTTCATGAACTCAAGGAGAGAAAGGACATTTCCAAGTTTCTATTACTAAACTACTAATGACAGTATTACAAAAAGTGCAGCAGCTTTTTTTCATAGGTTCCGATTTCTGTTAATCACGGGGATGAGATGCTGACTATCCATTATTATATGGATGCAACTTGTCCACATGTTGCCCAAAAGTATTCATTTCTTGACTCTGAGTAAACATGGAACAATATGGAAACGAGGGCTATTGTATTTTCAAATGTGTAGGTAGAACAGAGCTACAAAAGTCCACATAGAAAATCTGGATACGAACTAATAACTACAATTACCAGCTTGATGCCTTCGGTGAAAGGCTTTATGAATTTTCATTTTATCTTCTTTCAGAACCACTTATCTTAAACATAACTTAGATTACAGCCAGCTATGATGGATCACAGCCATTTTCTGGAGCAAATCCCTAGCATGTTTTTAATGGAGGGCAGGGGAGAAATTATTTCCTTTAAAATGTACACTGACTTGTACCAGGAATCAGCTTGGATAATCCTAGAAGCTACTTTTGCTTTGAGTTTATGTGACTGATATCTTAGCTGTGTTCCTTTCCAGAGGTGTTTTTTGAAAACATCTTGATGCAGTCAATTCATTAGACAATCAAGCTTTTATCTCATGAAGCCATTTATTTTCATCAAGACTTTTTAATAAATAAAATTACAAAAATAGAGTATTTAAAATAATGAAGTAACTCTGTATGCTCTTTTCCTTTTTAGTAGTTTTTCTTCTATTATTTCAGAGACAGGTATTTGATCCTGCTGAAATAACAATGAAAACAATAGTTAACATTTGTTATGCACTTTACAAAAATAGTTCCAACAATCTTATAAGGAAGTTGGGATCATTTTCCTTTTTTTTATGAGGTTGTAAATTGAGAGTTCAGGCAGATAAGTAACCTTCCATCCTGTAAAAGAAAGCCCCTTTTACTATGGGCCACTCCTTGGCACCTCCTTCTACATGTTCTCTGTTGGGTGATGGCATGTTTAGCCTCTTTATAGGTTTAAATCCTAGGCACATCTTTTATTATTTCCTTCTCAGACTCAATTCATCTATTCTAATTGTATAAAATTTATAAATGAAAAGTTAAAAAAATAGGAAAATAAAAACAAAGAAATCATAGATATGCTAGAAAAAAACACTAATCTTATAATGCAAAAGCCTTTCTAAGTAAGTGTAAGCTGAAATATTTAATTATAAGTGAAAAGACTAATACAAATCTTGACTATAAAATTTTTAAGGGTATTAATTAATTCAGTAAACATTTATTAAATCTCTCTAGCATTTACCATGGCTAGCATGTGTCAGACATTTAATAAATGTTTGCTGAATTAATTAATGCATTAGTTTGTGTCTATCCAATAGAATTCAATTCATCCATTACAATGATCTCATAGCATATTTAAATTTAGTTAAATATAGACCTAGAGTTCATGACATAGAACTAACCAAAACAATTACCCTTTCACATAATACTCCTAATCACTAACTCTTAGGACCACTTTCTTCCTTGAGACCAACAGGACTCACAATGATTATGTCCTTAGAAAACTGCTAATGTCAGTAGTTGTAAGAAGCTCAAGACTTCCAGATATTTTCACTATGCTCCGGATTCGAATCTGCATAAGGCTCCAAATATCCTGTTTTTCTGACCACCACCTCCCTCCTTTTCCTAACTCTCTCAGTCCTATTGTGCTCTTTAAAAGCCAATATCAGTCCTCAGTGAACTCTCTGCAATCTCAATGTTCTGCTCTCTTCTCACCATGATGAAAACCCACCTTTTTCCCTAAATTAACTGTTTCCAGGAAGCCCTCTCAAATGTGGCTTTTTTTGGTCCCACATCTGTCCTACCCTTGGACCTGAAGTAGAAGAGAGATCCTCCCTGTGGCTCATTACCATTTCCATCCTTCCTCCCTCCTTCGACAAAAACTTTGGCTTGAATATGATGTCACCAAACTGTACAATACAGTAGCTCTTGGTCCTCTACCAAGCCCTGGTCACACCCCCTACACCTTGAAGACTTTATCTCCTGGCTCTCTCCAGTGCTACCCTCTTCTTGTGCCCATCATCTAGAAAATATATATGACCTGTGATGCCATTTTTTGATATTCTAAATTTTAATCCCCTCACTCTCTGTCCAATATCTCTAATTGGTCCAGCTCACTTATTTTATCTTTGAGAGTGAAAGAGAGCATGAATAATGATCACGGTGAGCCATTGGGCATAAACCAGGCAACCTGGACATATGGTCACCCCACCAATAATTGAAAGGTTGCTAAATCCAATTTTCTAACCTCAGGTCTCATGTTACTTTACCTTTTCGTAGCATTGGCCACAGTTTATCAGTGCTTTCTACATGAAGTACTTTATTCTTTTGGCTTCTAGGTCACCAAATACCTCGGTTTCCCTCTTACCTCACTCACAGATCCTTTTCCATCTCCTTTACAGGTTTTTCCTCATCCGGACGACTTCTAAATTGTGGTTTTCTAGTGCTTAGCTCTTAATCCTTTTTTTTCTCTACTATATTCATCCACTTGATTATCAATTGATCATTGTCAATGGTACAACTCTGAAGACATCACTGAGCTCTAAAGTCATCTATCCAACTGTCTACTCAACACCTGCATTTGGGTGTGTGATAGACTTCCCAACATTAACATGAATGGTAATTTCTTCCTCCCAAAGCCTTGGAGTCATTCTTGATTACATGTTCTCTTATATATGCCCTAATGCATTCTTCCCATCTGCACTGCCCCCACACTGGTTCAAGTGATCATTTTCTCTCATCTGGAGTATTGTAACAGTTTCTTTACCAATTTCCTTGTTTCTCCTGTCAATCCATTTCCCCACCCCCGACATACAAAATATATCTCAACACAGCATTCAAGATGATCACTGGACATTACAAATCAGAACTTGCCACGCCTCTCCTCAAAACTATGTAATAGCAAACCACCCGTTCACTTGTACAAGTCCATGTCCTTTCGAGGCATATGTAACGCTGCATTGTCAAACCCATCCCCATCTTCTACTCTTTTCTTCCTTACTTATTCTCTTCCTGCCATACTTTCTTGCTCTTTCCAAACATACTTGACATTCACCTCTTCCCTGAAATTTCTGCTTGTCTTCCTTACCTTCTTTAAGCCCTTCCAAACAACCTCTGGGTAGTGGGGCTTCCTTCTCTGACTGACTTATTTTAAACTGCAACCCCTCTCTACCATCTCTTGGTGCCTCTTTGTTCTACACTGCTTTATGTTCTTCACAGCACTTACTAGTTCATAGCACATAATATTTATTTGATTATCTTCTACACATACACACACACACACACACACACACACACACACACACACACACACACACACACACACACACACACACCCGCACCCTGATGTGTCTCTTTCCACCGAAATGTAAACTCTGGAAGGATACAGATTATTATCTGCTTTGTCTAATGCTTTTTCCTCATCTCTGAGAATAGTGCCTGAAGCATGGTAGATGTTCAAAAGATATGTGTTGAAAAAAAATATATAAATGGCTAGTCTAATCCACTATGGAGTGGCTTAAATACAGCCCTAACAATGACAACTACTCCCACTCTGGGCATTTTTCAAGTGATTTTCATATTTTTGAAATTTCATATACATAGAAAACATAGAAAAGGAATCAGTACAGATATGCTTAAAATTGTTAATAAAAGCCATCTTTGGATGTTGAGATTATAGAGGATGGTTATTTATTTATTTTTATTTCTCTGCTTACCTCTCTTTTCTAAATGTTCTACTGTAACCCTATTTATTTTAGTGCCTCTCTTTGCTCTCCTTTTTTTAAAATCTTTCTTGCAATCAGACTTTTATACAGAGACCAAGCTTGATTTAGGAAAAAGACACATTTAAAATAAAAAAAATAACATTTCACAAATGACAGAGACCTCTAATCCTGGCTTTTATTTTATCTGAGGTTTGCTTACTATATTTATTTTAACCATCTGTTGTGAGTCTTTAAGGGAAAAAAGTAAATGAAAAAATATATCTCTATAGGATTTTTTGCCCAATTGTAGTAAGTAAGGCCCGCTTAACACGGTATTTCTAGCTTACATAAGACAAGAAAAAGTGAGTCATAGTTTCCCTCATTTCAACACTGACGTGAAGTCATTAAACTGCCAAACAGAAAGGAAAAGGATCAAACAAAAACCTCCATTCTCTCAAATTTCTAATAATGCAATATTCACAATAAAAAATGAACTAATCTATTCCCTGAGATGCAGTAACAGTTTAAAAATTACACAAAAATAAAATCTCACGCACTAAAATTTACTTAGGCCATTTTAAAACAGGGCTATAGACTCAGGTTTTGCTTATAATGTGACTTTGCAAGAACTGAAGCTAATTGAATTGGGGAAGTGTCAGGTGCTATTTATAAGCAAAACCAAATGCTGTGAGCTGTTCAAGCTCAAACCCAGTTTAAGGTTGAATGAACTCAATTTACAAATTCAGACTTTTTACTTGCTGAATAAAATGCATGTGATGGCGGGGGTGGGGTTGGGAGGTGTGGAGGGAGAACACGCTTTCATCAGCAACTAATTGGGAGTTTATACATTTTATTCTACTTTTTCCAAATTTAAGATACACTTTATAACCTTGAAGTAAAGATTTGAAGGTGAGGGATAGGAAACAGCAACTAAAATGGGTTAGTTTGCTTCCTATCAATCAGAGATTTTTTCTAAGAATATAAATGTGAAAAAAAGGCACTTTGACACATTTCCCATAGGAATTACTCCAGGCTGGAAGGGCCAGAATGGGTAATGCAACACGGTTGTTAGCGTACCCAAAGTGTAACTAGAGGGTGTCACTATCAGGAATCAACACACCTAAGTACATTTACAGGACTCTTATTTCTGGTCTCAAAAGATTCACTTTCATATAACGACCAGCCAGGACTCTGGACATGGGGCTCCAAAGAGCAGAGGCTTAGTAATAATGCAAACCGTGAAGGGGGAAGGCAAGATGACAGGATTAGCAGGAGCCTATAGGTTGACAGTGTGAAACAAGACGAGTGGATAATAGATGTGATGTCTTAGATGCCATAGAAGAATACAAAATGATGAAAGCAATGAGAAGGACTGAAATGACACGTTCTTTTGATGACAGTGCACCAAGGAAATATACTATGTCAATGAATCTAGCAGACTGCTGCTGTAAACTCTACACACCAGTTCGCGTAATTGCCAGCTATGATTGCTTTGTTTTATGAAGGCCTTACTGCTTCGGTGCTGTACCAAGAGAATTAGAATACCAGTCCTTTATAAGAAGGCGGATAAACAACACAAATATCTCTAGAAGACAGGAACTGCTGAGAATGCCGTGAGAATGAGCTTGCTTTATTTTCTTTTCAAGAAGATTTCATGGGTTCAGTTCACCTCATCCTATTTATTCACCTTTCCCTAAGGCATTTTGTCCTACTTGTTAATGGTTTAGTTGGGGCATTTCTTTCATACAGCCCCCTTTTTTCATACTCAGTCCTTGGGCACAGTTGGAAGATGGCTCAGTTCCTCTCTTCTCTTGCTGCATCAGTGATGTGAGTCTCCAGTCCCAGGCCACCGTCAATGCCTGCTCACCTGCTGAACTGTGATCTGTATTGATCTCGGCCCCATATCTTCTGGACCAGCATCCTGCATGGTGTGCAACTTCCAAAGGGATCCAGGTAGCTATCTTACTTCAGCATGAACTTGGAAATAGCAGGGAGTTAACTCACCAGGCAACCCTTAATTAATAGAGGACTACAGGATCCAGTGAATAAATGTTTCCCATTTATGTCTCTCGGGTGGACAATTTGGAAAAGCTTTCTCCATGGTTCTTCAAGGGTACCAAGAAACATCAATTCCCAGTTGCTCATGACAGTGGCCAAATCAAAGCATTTTTGGATTATTTTTTCTCCTCTTACCAGCTTCATAATAACTAGTTTACCATTCATGTTTCCTGGGATAGGTTCCCACAATAAATTTACTTACGTAAAGAACGTTCTCTTAGTCTCTGCTTTATGGAGGGACTTAGGCTATAAGGTAGTCTCCCCTTTATGCTCCCTGGACAGGGGTAGTAACTGGTAGCAGCTTATCTCAAGATGTCATGTAGAATACAACTTCCTCAAGATATTATTAAAAGTTTTATTTCAAAAAAGTTTGGAAAGCACTACACCTTACAGTATATTAAAAGATTTGAAAAGTTCTACACTTAAATTTGCTTGTTTGATTTGGTTTAACCAATCACTTCCTTAGCTTTTTTTGACTGCAAAAAACTTTAAAAAGTAATAACTATTAATAGCCAACAGCAGTGACAATTTTGACAGCCACACAAACATAGCATTTCATGAAATTTATCATAAATGCTGTGATGAATCTCTCAGTGCTGATGTATCACTGAAACATCTCTGAAATCATAGATAATGCCCAGAAAAGGAGGGTCCTTAGCAGGAGACTTCTGCTTCTAGAACCAATTTGTGTTTTCCTGTAACCCATCAAAGCCCATGAGAGAAATTTTAACTGATAGGAAATTTTAGCTGCATCTGGTCAATTATAATCTGCCTCCTTCTCTCCCTTCCTCTCACCTCCCTCCTTCTCTCTCTCTCCTTTTCTTCCTTCTTCCCTTTCTTTTCTTTCCTAGAAGACTTTATAAGGGGAAGGGTAATGACAGCACAAAATAAATAAAGGTACTGTCTTAGAATGTGTCATATTATATCAGGATTGAAATGAATATATCAAGGTGATTGATATTTAGAAAATGTCTATTCCATAGATTAGGAATTTTGAAACTTCTAGTAGATATATATGTCAACTCATAAATGGTGTGGGGTTAGAAAAATCCTTCCTACTCCACCAATAATTCTTTTTTTCTCCTATATAACTTATTTTTTAAATAAAGTCACCAAATATGCCAAAAATAAAGAATTATATAATGAATACCAATGTACTTATTACTGGATTTAACCATTGTTAATATTTGGCATATGTACTTCATATGAGTTTTGCTGAAGTATTTTATGGTAAATTATAAAAATCACGCATTCAGCCCTACATATTTCAATATGAGATCACTAATAAAGCCTTTATGTTAAATACCACCCAATACCATTATCACACTCAATAATTCCCTAACGCCACATCACATTTACTCCATATTCAACTTCATGCAGAGCATCTTGATCAGATCAAGTTAAAGATCAGATCAGATCCAACTGAGGCCACCATATTATATTTAATTTTTATTTCTCTTAAGTTTATTTTCATTTAAAACACTATCTTGTTCTTCTTATGACTTTTAGTGGCTTTTGAAGAAATCCAGGCAGTTGTTTTATAGCATATTCTTTTTTTATTGCAGTGTAGTTAGTATACAGTATTATATTAGTTTCAGATGTACAACATAATGATTTGACATATATATTACTAAATGCTTGTCACAGTAAGTGTAGTTACCATACCAAAATACGACAGTATTAATGGTTATATTCTCTATGTTGTACTTCCATTCCTCCGACTAATTTATTTTGTAATATGAAGTTTGTATCTCTTTATCCCCTTAATTTATTTCCCACCCCGCATCCTCATCCCTATGGTAAACCAAGAGTCTGTTGTAAGTATTTGGGTCTATTTTTGTTTGTTTGTTTGTTAGTTTTGTTGTTTTTAAGATTCCACATATAAGTGAAATCCTATGGTATTTGTCTTCACCATCTGACTTATTTCACTTAGCATGATCCCCTCTAGGTCTATGCACATTATCTAAAATGACAAGATTTCCTTCTTTTTATGGCTGGGTAATATTCAATTGTGTATATGTACCATATCTCTCTATTCATTCATCTACCAATGGGCTCTTGGGTTGCTTCCATATCTTGGGTATTGTAAATAATGCTTCAGTGAATGTAGGTGTGTTGTACCTTTTCAAATTAGTGATTTTGTTTTCTTTGGGTAAATTCCCAGAAGTGAAATTGTTAGGTTATGTGGTATTTTTATTTTTAGTTTTTTGAGGAACCTCCATATTGTTTTACACACTGGCTGTACCAATTTACAATCCCAATAGTGCAGGAGGGTTCCCATTTCTCTACATCCTCGCCAGCACTTGTTGTTTCTTGTCTTTTGGATAGCAGCCATTCTGACTGGTGTGAGGCAATATCTGATTGTGGTTTTAATTTTCATTTCCCTGATGATTAGTCATGTGGAGCATCTTTTCATGTATCTGTTGGCCATCTGTATTTCTTCTTTGGAAATATATTCAGGTCCTCTGCCCATTTTTAAATTTTTTTTGGTGTTGAGTTGTATGAATTCTTTATATATTTTAGATGTTAGCCCCTTAACAGATAGATCATTTGTGAATATATCCTCCCAAACAATAGGTTGCCTTTTTCTTTTGTTGAGGTTTCCTTTGTTGTGCAGAAGTTTTTTAGGTTGATGTAGTCCCATTTGTTTATTTTTGGTTTTGTTTCCCTTGCCTGGGTAGACAGACATATCCAGAAAAAAATTACTCATGCTGATGTTCCCAAGATTCTTACCTATGTTTTCTCCTAAGATTTTTATGGTTTCATGTCTTATGTTCAGGCCTTTAATCCATTTGGAATTTATTTTTGTGAATAGTGTAAGACAGTGATCCAGTTTCATTCTCTTGCCTGTAGCTGTCCAGTTTTCCCAACACCAGTTATTAAAGAGATTATCTTTTTCCTATTGTATAATCTTGCCTCCTCTGTCATATAGTAACTGACCATACAATCTGGATTTTTCAGATTGTTTCCTCTTGTTGCCTTTGAATTTGTTCCTCTCTCCCTGGTATTTTGTGTAAGTCAGAAATTAGATATAAATGATTAAATTCAGGTTAAATATTTTGAAGAGGGACATATGATAGGATGTAGCATTATAATATTTTATTTCATCAGATTCCCATTTTAAATAATATATTTACTGAGAGTAAATAATATATTTATTACTATTCTGTAGTAAACACTGCACCAAGTATTGGAAATATTAGGAATGAAGATGCATTAAATTTTTGCCCACACATCCTTCAAGCTTTTACCTCCTCAGTCCTCTCAGTACACATAGGACCCTTTGTAGCTGAAAAGGTGAGTTTTAAAGTGATCCTTTCTCTTTAATCTAGGTTGTTGTGCTGCTTCTCCATTTGCTTTTTTTTTTTTTTGGTTTCATAAAGTGTCATAGTTGATACATCTTTGCTTCTGGTTCCTCAGTGCACGTACCAGGATGTTGCCTTTTACCTTGAAGAAGCGAGCACATGTGGTCTGGAACTGTGGAGTCTAAAGTACATGGGCATATTCAGGTTTAGCAGTTTATCACCCCATTATTTAACTGTATTCTTAATGAGGACCTCAGGCATGTTGATGGTCAGGTTACCAGGCAAGGCGTTTGTAATGAGCCACTCCTGTTAAGTAATCCAATATACTCTACATTCCAACAAACAGTTTTCATCTAAAATAGCTTGAATCTTTTTTCTTCCTCACTGTTACAATTGTCCTTCTTGGAACAGTCCCATTTATTTTTCTTTAAGTATCACATTTATCTTTGAACCCTTTGCCCTAACTTTATTTTTCATAAGGGAGAATATTTTCCTCATAGATATTCAGTACAAAATAGAACTTGGTTCTATCGATTTCGCTTATGGTTGCTAAATCCCAAACCACTACCTTCTCCTTCTTCCCAAGCATCATCTCCCCGCCAACATGGTAGAAATTTTCTTCATACTTTTCATGTATTAATATAAATGGGTAATTTATTTTTTCACCTGAAGTCGACTTTGATATTTACTTTGATGAGGTGATCAATACTGTAATGCTCATTGTGAAAGATGTTGACTTTGTTCTCTCAAAATTCTTGGAATTAGATCTAGCTGGTCAGTCAACATTAAGAAAGCTATTTCAGTAGAAAAATATTTTAAATATAGACATATTTTCTGCTGTCAAGGAACTTCTGGCTCAGTGGTTATCAAAGTTTCACAGAGTTCAGCAGCCATTAACATTATCTGGAAACCTGCTGGAAAATGTAAATACTGGGGGTCCACCCTAGTCCTACTGGATCAGAAATTTCAGTGGTGGCGCCAGAAATCAGTGTTTATATAAACCTTCAAGGAGGTTCTGCTATGTGCCAAAGTGTGAAATAAACTGTTCTAGCCTAAGAATACCATTATGGTAATAGACATAGTAAAAGTTAGCTTGCAGGCAATCTCACTCCCTTTTTGGTGTAAGCTCATTGGTCAGCCTCACGAAAGTGCCTCCAATTAATTCAGTCATTCAAAATACAAATCTGAATCAATTCCTTTGTCCTTTCCTTGAATTGTTTTAAAAAAAATGGGGAAGTGCATAAAAGAGAAAATTTAAGGAAAATAAATATAGCATTGTCTTTGTTCCATAATATTGAATGTGTGTTTCCCTCTAAGTTCTTAGCTCTAAGTTTTCTTCTGTGAATTACATGGCTGAAGAAAGGGACAGAATGACTATTATATTCATATTCTTGAGCCTTTGGAGAAAATGTGACAGTGACTCATTAGAATAACAGAAAATAGATCTCTGAAGGAGGTCAAACCTCATATATCAACCACTGTATTCACTTGCCTTAAGATTATTTTTTACAATGTACTTTCTGGTGTTTTTTGAGCCTAATTTATTCAACTGGTTAACATGTTTTGTTTTATATAAACCATGTTATTGACTCAACCTGTTATTTTTCTATTTTCAGTACATTTGGATTGGGAATATCCCAGTCTAAAACATTCACAAGCACTTTATCTGAGGTGCTTAAAGGAATATTTGACTCCTCATTCCCTGTTTGTAGCTTTATTCAACCCTAACCCAGTACTCTTCCCAGAGAGAGTTTCTGAGGCTGCTCTTCTTGATATATTCTTTAGTATGTTTTTAAGTATCTAGCTTAAGCAAAATGTGCAATTAGAGGAGCTAAGTAGAATATAAAACGTGTCTGAGTATCTGTGGCACTGAGCTAAAACAAAACCAAGGGCAAACAAAACAAAATTTGATTTTTAATGGAATTTAACAGAACCTTGAAAATTTTTAGGTAGATACTAACTGGTTCAGAAGCTATTCTTTTAACGTTGTGTAATGAATTTGCAGTTCAATTATGTATACATCAGATCCCCCTCCCTTCCTTCCTCCCTTTCTATCATTATTCATTCATTTCACAAATATTTATTGAATAACCTGCATGTACCAAGAGACTTGACTTATCAGCTGTGTGAATTTAGATGGTATTTAACATTGCTGGACTGAAATTTCCTCTCTCATAAAACCGTAGTAACCTCCTAGAATTGTTAAGAGAACTGAATGATAACGCTGCATATGAAAATCCTTACAACAACTTTAGCACGTGGTAAGCAAGACTTAGGCGACATCAGCAGCATCGCCAGCCTTATCACCATTATCTCTGCAGACATCATCATTCATCATCTCTATGGACAGTGGGGCAGAAAATAAACATCGAGAAAATCATTGTTTAATAAGGATGATAATATTCCTATTTAATATCTAATTAATAGTCTGCCCCAGGTCTCCTGTACATCCACTAAGTACATTTTTTAAAAATACATATAATGAGTGAGAAGTGTGTATATACTTGTAGGTGTACATGCATGAATGCTTCTATATTGGGATGATTTGGAATATCCGGCTGATAAGCAAAGCTCTGGGGAATCTTGTATTGAAGCTGGTGTAGTGGCTAACCATGCATTTCTAAAAGCCTTGAAAACAGTGGATTCATTGCACAAAGAAGACCTACGCATAAGATTAGCATATTTAGTGAATTTAGAAATCCAGGCCTGCAATTTAAATGATACTCAAGAAGAATTTTAAAAAGCATTTTCCTCCTTCCTTTTCTGCTCTTAGAAGTGGGCAAAGTGTATATGTGATTTGATTAAATGTCTTTTAAAGTCAGTTTTTAAAATATTTGCTGTATTTGAAATATCTCAACCATAGTTTAAACCTCATCTAATAATCTTTTAAAAGTTCAATAACACTAAAACATTCTAAAAACTTTTGCCTTGAAATAAGAATTATAGGATGTTTACTCCTAGTATTTTATTTATATCACAGACCACCTTCCATTAATAATTACCAATCCTGTTTGGTGCATCAATGATCATTGCCATAGAAATTCTAATCTGATCATATTTAGAAACAGAATGACCCAGCTGGTCAGCACCCTTGTTTGGAAAAGTAACATGAAGACCTTACTTTTAGAAGATTTTTCAAATAGTCACTTGATTTGGAGAAGTTTGATAATCAATTACTGTCAGATTAACCACAGCAAAAATTCTAACTCTTTATTTCCTGCTACTGTTATTGGCCCTTCCACTCCAGTTTCATCCAACTTAATTCTTGATAAAATACTGGACATTCAGTTAAAATATCACCAGCAGGTCTGGTATCGCACCTTCTTACCAAAGCTTCTCCCTGCTTTTTGCTTTTTCCTTTCTAGGAATTCAAATTTTTACCTCCAGTACTGCTATCCCAGGCCTGGGAAGCACATGGATACAATGTTTTTACCTTAGTGATATGAAGAACTAGAGAAGGATATGAGAATAGCTGGATGGAGAAGAGGATATTTATAAATGAAGGTATCAAAGGATTGGTTAAATTTATTCCTAGATGTTTTATTATTTTTTATGTTATCATGAGTGGTATTTTTTTCAATTTGTCTTTATACGTGTTCTATATTTGTATATAGAAATGTAATAGATTTCTGCATATTGATTTTGTATCCTATAACTTTACTGAATTCATTCAGTAGTTCTAATAGTTTCTGATGGAGTCTTTAGGGTTTTCTATATACAGTATCATGTCAAATGCAAGTAGTGACACTTTTATTTATTCCTTACCAATTTGGATGCCTTTTCTTTCTTTTTCTTGCCTGATTGCTGTACCTTGGGCACCCAGTACTAAAAGTGGTGTGGATAGGAATCCATGTCTTGTTCCTGATCTTAGAGAAAAAGCTTTCAGCATTTCACTATTGAGTACAATGCTAGCTGTGGGTTTGTCATATATGGCCTTTATTATATTCAGGTATGCTCTTTCTATATCCACTTTGTTTAGAGTTTTTATCATGACTGAATGTTGAATTTTGTCAAATGCTTTTTCTGCAGCTATTGAAAAGAGCATATGAATTTATTTCTTTCCTTTTGTTTATGTAATATATCATGTTGAGTGATTTGTGGATGTTGAATTATCCTTACATCCACGCATTGAATAAATCCCAGTTGATCATGGTGAATGATCCTTTTAATGAATTTTTTAATTCAGTTTTCTACTAAAAGTTTAAAGTTCAGAATTTTGTAACTATTTTCATCAAGAATATTGGTCTGTAATTTTTATTTTTCTAGTGTTTTTGTCTAGTTACTGTATTGGGAATGCTGGCCTCATAGAATGAATTTGGAAGTTTTCCTTCTTTAGTATTTTGGAATACTTAGAGAAGGATGGGTATTACCTCTTCTTTGAAGGTTTGGTAGAATTCACTAGTGAAGCAATCTAATCCTGAAATTTTGTTTGTTGGAAGTTTTTTATCTACTGATTCAGTTTCATTAGTAGTAATTTGTCTGTTGAGAGTTTCTGTTTCTTTCTTATTTAATCTTATAAGCTATTATCCATTTCTCCTAGGTTATCCAATTTGTTGGCATAATTTTTAATTGTACTAATCTCTTATAAGCCTTTGTATTTCTGTGGTGGTGTTTGTAATTTTTTCCCTTTAATTTCTGATTTCATTGGAGTTTCTTTTTTTCTTAGTGAGTGGCTAGCAGTTTATCAATTGTACTTACTTTTTTCAAGAACCAGCTCTTACTTTCACTGACCCTTTCCATTATATGTTTAGCATCCATTTCACTTATTTCTGCTATGTTCTTTCATATTTCCTTCCTCCTAACTTTGTTTTGTTTGCTCTTTTTCTAGAGCCTTTAAGGTCTGAGGTAAGATTGTTTGAGATTTTTCTTGATTGCAGAGGAGGCCTGCATTAAAATAAATGTCCCTCTGAGAAGTGCTTTTCCACATTCCAAAGATTTTGAACTGTTGCATTTCTGTTTTCATATTTCTCCAGGTTTTTCTTTTATTTCTTCATATTGGTTGTTTAGTAGCATGTTGTTTAGCCTCCACATGTTTGTGGGATTTTTCTAGTTTTATTTTTGTAACTGATTTCTAGTTTCATATTGCTGTGGTTGGAAAAGACAGTTGATATGTTTGGTTGGAAAAGACAGTTGATATGTTTTCAATCTTAGATTTACTGAGACTTTTTTTTGGCCTAAAATGTGACCTACCTAGAGAATGTTCCATATGCACTTGAAAACAATGTGTATTCTGCTGTTTTTGGATGGAATGTTCTATATATATCTGTTAAGTCCATCTAGTATAATGTGTCATGCAAAGCCAATATTTCCTTATTGTTTTTCTGTCTGGACGATGTATCCATTGATGTAAGTGGGTGTTAAATTCCTCTCCCATTACTGTATTACTGTTAATTTTTCTCTTTATGTCAGTTAATATTTGTATTACTTATTCAGGTGATCCTATGTGTATAGACATGTATAACTCTTACATCTTACTGATGGGCTGAACCCTTTATCATTATATAAACCCCTTCTGTTTATTTATTTATTTTTTTATAAAGGTATCATTTATATAGAAATTTACGAAGGTTTCACATGGGCAACATTGTGGTTACTACATTCACTGTATTATAAAGTCCCATAAAACATACTCCATTACGGTCACTATCCATCAGTGTAGTAAGATAGAGTCATTATCGTCTTTGTGCTATATTGCCTTTTCCATGACCTCCCTACATTATGTATGCTAATCATAATGCCCCTTAATCCCCTTCTCCCTCCTTACTCACCAAACCTCCCCACTGCCTTTCCCTTTGGTAACCACTAGTCCCTTCTTGGAGTTTGTGAGTCTGCTGCTGTTTTGTTCTTTCAGTTTTGCTTTGTTCTTATACTCCAAAATGAGGGAAATCATTTGGTACTTGTCTTTCTCCACCTGGCTTATTTCACTAAGCATAATACCCTCTAGCTCCATCCATGTTTTGCAAATGGTAGGATTTGTTTTCTTCTTATGGCTAAATATTATGCCATTGTGTATATGTACCACCTCTTCTTTATCCATTCATCTGCTGATGGACAATAGGGCTGCTTCCATGTCTTGGTTATTGTAAACAGTGCTGCAATAAATATAGGGGTACATATGTCTTTTTGAATCAGATCTTGTTTTCTTAGGGTAAATTCCTAGGAGTGGAATTCCTGGGTCAAATGGTATTTCTACTTTTAGTTTTTTGAGGAACTTCCATATTGCTTTCCACACTGGTTGAACTAATTTACATTCCCACATACGGTGTAGGAGGGTTCCCCTTTCTCCACATCCTCACCAGCATTTGTTGTTCATTGTCTTTTGGATTTTGGCATTCTTAATTGATATGAGGTTATATCTCATTGTGGTTTTAATTTGCATTTCCCTGATAGTTAGTGATGTGAAGCATCTTCTCATGTGCCTGTTGGCCATCTGATTTCCTTCTTTGGGGAAGTGTCTGTTCAGATACTCTGCCCAATTTTTAATTGGGTTATTTGCTTTTTGGGTGTTGAGGCATGTGAGTTCTTCAGATATTTTGGATGTTAACCCTTTGTTGGATATATCATTCCTGAATATATTCTATCATATTGTAGGATGCCTTCTTGTACTGATCATGTCCTTTGTTGTACAGAAGCTTTTTATTTTGATATGGCCCCATTTGTTCATTTTTGCTTTTGTTTCTTTTGCCCAAGGGGATGTGTCCAAGAAAAAGTTACTCGTGTTTATATTCAAGAGAGTTTTGCCTATGTTTTCTTCTAAGAGTTTTATGGTTTCATGACTTACATTCAGGTCTTTGATCCATTCTGAGTTTGCTTTTGTGTATTGAGTTAGACAGTAATCCAGTTTTATTCTCTTACATGTAGCTGTCCAGTTTTGCCAACACTACTTGTTGAAGAGGCTGTCATTTCCCCATTGTATATCCATGGCTCCTTTATCATATATTAATTGGCCGTATATGTGTGGGTTTATATCTGGGCTCTCTATTCTATTCCATTGATCTTTGGGTCTGTTTTTGTGCCACTAACAAATTGTTTGATTACTGTGGCTCTTTGATAGAGCTTGAAGTCAGGAAACATAATCCCCCCTGCTTTATTCTTCCTTCTCAGGATTGCTTTGGCTATTCAGGGTCTTTTGTGGTTCCATATGAATTTTAGAACTATTTGCTCTAGTTCATTGAAGAATGCTGTTGGTATTTTGATAGGGATTGCATTAAATATGTAGATTGCTTTAGGCAGAATGGCCATTTTGACAACATTAATTCTTCATATCCCTGAGAACAGCATGTGTTTCCATTTATTGGTGTCTTCTATAATTTCTCTCATGAATGTCTTGTAGTTTTCAGGGTATAGGTCTTTCACCTCCTTGGTTAGGTTTATTCTTATGTATTTTATTCTTTTTGATGCAATTGTAAATATAATTGTTTCCTGATTTCTCTTTCTGCTAGCTCATTGTTAGTATATAGGAATGCAACAGATTTCTGCATATTAATTTTGTATTCTGTAACTTTGATGAATTCAGTTATTTGTTCTGGTAGTTTTGGAGTGGATTCTTTAGGGTTTTTTATGTATAGTATCATGTCATCGTTTAACTTCTTCCTTACCAATATTGATGCCTTTTATTTCTTTGTATTGTCTAATTGCCATGGTTAGGACCTCCAGTACTATGTTGAATAAAAGTGGGAAGAGTGGGCATCCTTGTCGTATTCCCTATCTTAAAGGAAAAGCTTTGTGTATAATGTTATACTTTAAGTATGAAAGCTTAAGTATAATGTTCGCTGTGGGTTTGTCATATATGGCCTTCATTATATTGAGGTACTTGCCCTCAATATCCTTTTTGTTGAGAGTTTTTATAATGAAAGAATGTTGAAGTTTTTCAAATGCTTTTTCAGCATCTATGGAGATGATCGTGTGACTTTTGCCTTCCTTTTTGTTGATATGTATGATATTGATGGATTTTTGAATATTGTTCCATCCTTGCATCCTGGGATGAATTCCACTTGATCATGGTGTATGATCCTCTTGATGTATTTTTGAATTCTGTTTGCTAATATTTTGTTGAGTATTTTTGCATCTATGTTCATCAGGGATATTGGTCTGTTATTTTCTTTTTTGTGGTGTCTTTCCCTGGTTTTGGATTTAGGTGTTGGTATATGAGTTTGGAAGTATTCCCCCCTCTTCTACTTTTTGGATAAATTTAAGGTGGATGGGTATTAGGTCATCTCTAAATGTTTGATAAAATTCAGCGGTGAAGCCATCTGGTCAAGGGATTTTGTTCTTAGGTAGTTTTTTGATTACCAATTCAATTTTGTTGATGGTAATTAGTCTGTTCAGATTTTCGGTTTGTTCCTGGGTCAGTCATGGAAGGTTGTATTTTTCAAGCAAGTTGTCCATTTCTTTTAGATTATCCAATGTGTTATCATATAATTTTTCATAGTATTCTCTAATAATCCTTTGTATTTCTGTGGTGTCTGTATTGATGTTTCCTTTCTCATTTCTGATTCTGTTTATGTGTATACACTCTCTTTTTTTCTTGATAAGTCTGGTGAGGAGTTTATTTATTTTGTTTATTTTTACTAAGAACCAGCTTCTAGTTTCATTAATTCTTTCTATTGTTTTATTCTTCCCCATTTTATTTATTTTTTCTCTGTTTTTTATTATGTCCCTACTTCTAGTGACTTTGGGCCTTATTTGTTCTTTTCTAGTTTCATTAATTGTGATCTTAGACTGTTCATTGGAATTGTTCTTTCTTGAGAGAAGTCTGTGTTGCAATATACTTTCCTCTTAGAACTGCCTTTGCTGCATTCCACCAAATTTGGGGTGTTGAGCTGTTGTTTTCATTAGTCTTCATATATTTCTTGATCTCTGTTTTTATTTGGTCATTGATTATTTAGGAGCATATTTTAAGCCTTCAGGTGTTTGTGGGCTTTATTGTTTTCTTTGCATAATTTATTTCTAGTTTCTTACCTTTGTGAGTGATCTGAGAAGTTGGATTGTACAATTTCAATCTTTTTTAATTTGCTGAGGCTCTTTCTGTTGCCTAATATGTGATCTATTCTGTAAAATGTTCCATGTGCTCTTGAGAAGAATATGTACCTTGTTGCTTTTGGGTGTAGTGTTCTTTAGATGTCTGTTAGGTCTGTCCATTCTAATGTGTTGTTCAGTGTTTCTGTCTCCTTATTGTTTGCATGAAATATATTTTTCCATCCTATCACTTTTAGTCTGTGTACATCTTTGGGTTTGAAATGAGTCTCTTGTAGGCTGCATATAGGTGGGTCTTTTTTTTTATCCATTCAGTGACTTTATGCCTTTTGATTGGTGCATTTGGTCCATTTACATTTAGGGTGATTATTGATAGATATGTTCTTATTGCCATTGCAGGCTTTGGATTTTTGATTACCAAAGGTTCAAGTGTAACTTCTTTACTAACAATCTAACTTAACTCACTTACTATGCTATTTCAAACACAATCTAAAGGTTCTTTCTTTTTTTTCTCCCTTCTTTTTCTTCCTCCTCTCTTCTTTATATGTTATGTATCATATTCTGTACTCTTTTTGTATCCCCTAATGACTTTGTGTGTAGCTGATTTAATTTTGCATTAGCTTAGTAATTAATGGGTCTACTCCTTTACTGTGATTTTATTTTATCTGGTGACAGCTATTTCACCTTAGGAGCACTTCCATCTAGAGGAGTCCCTTTAAAATACACTGTAGAGATGGTTTGTGGGAGGTAAGTTCCCTCAACTTTTGCTTATCTAGGAATTGTTTAATCCCTCCTTCAAATTTAAATGATAGTCTTACCAGGTGGAGTATTCTTGGTTGGAGGCCCTTTTGTTTCATTTAACTAAATGTATCATGCCACTCCCTTCTTGCCTGTAAGGTTTCTGCTGAGAAGTCTGGTAATAGCTTGATGGGCTTTCCTTTGTAAGTGATGATTTTTCTCTCTCTGGCTGCTTTTAATTCTCTGTCTTTGTCCTTGACCTTTTCCATTTTAGTTATTATTTGTCTTTTGATTGTCTTCCTTGGGTCCCTTGTGTTGAGAGATCTGCACTTCCATGGCCTGAGAGACTATATCTTTCCCCAGATTGGGGACGTTTTCAGCAATTACTTCCTCAAAGACACTTTCTATCCCTTTTTCTCTCTCTTTTTCCTCTGGTGCCCCTATAAGGCGAATATTGTTCTGTTTGGATCGGTCACAGCATTGTCTTTTTCTTTCATTCCTAGAGATCCTTTTTTCTCTCTGTGCCTCAACTTCTTTGTATTCCTGTTCTCTAATTTCGATTCCATTTACTGTTTCTTCTACCTCATCTAATCTGCTTTTAAATCTGTCCATTGTATGTTTCATTTCAGATATTGTATTTTTCAAAATTTCTATTTTTACTTGAAGTTGTCCCTGAGATCTTGAATACTTTTCTGTAGCTCTGTTAGTATGTTTATGATTTTCATTTTGAAATCTTTATCAGAATGATTAATTTCAGTTTCTCTGAGCTCTCTTTCTGGTGTTTGAGGTATTTGGGTTTGAAGAAGGTCCTTTTGCCTTTTCATGTTTTTAATGATTACTATGGAATAATAACTTTGTGCATGCAGCGCTCTCTAGTGCCCAGAGGCTCTACACTCTCGAGCTGCTCAGCACCTAAAGCAGTGGCGGTGTCACAGGCGAGCTACTCTGGTGCCTGTTGGGAGGAAAGAACTCTTTCCTGCTTCCCGGCTACAGTGCCTGCCTCCACTGCCAGGGCCAGTGTTCTGAGCACACAGGGAGGAGCCTCTGAGTTATGCCCCTGTGGCTGCCTTATGCGGGGCTGCCCTCTGGCAGGCCTGACACTATGATGGGGAACAGCATACTTGCAAGCAGTGCAACCCAGTGCCGGCCGGGTAGAAGGAGCCGCAGGCTGCATATTGCAGTGGGGTGCCTTGGGCGCTGTGTTGCCAGCCAGGGGAAGGAGTACCTGAAGCTCCTGAAAGTTTCCAACCTGCCTGGCTGAGTGTGCTGAGACGATTTTTTCCACCTGTCCTTCTTCTTGAGCAGCAAGCTCTGTGCAATTCTTGCCCTGTTAGCAACACTCTCGCTGTTGGGAAATCTTTCAAAGCACTCACGTTTCTTCTGTCCCAGAGCAGCCGGGTGGGTATCTGTTCTCCACGAGTGGCTGGAATCTCAGTCTCTCTGAATATTACTCCTTGTCTTTGCTTTCCAACCCTCTAATCTCCAGAGCACTATGTAATGTGGGTTCGTGCTCCCCTAGTAGATCCTCAGGGGTGGGTATTTAGCAATCCTTACCTTCTACTCCCTCCCCACTCCATTTCTCTTCTTCCTGCAATTGAGCTGTGTAGGGAGAGGGCTTGTGTCCCACCAGATCATGGCTTTGCTACTTCACCCTTTTTTGTGAGATGATCTCTTTTCTAAAGATACAGGCAGTCTGTCACAGTCTTCTTTCTAGTCACTCTATCAGGATTAGTTGTATTTGCTACATTTTCATATTATATGTTGTTTTGCGAGGAGGCTTCTGCCTCACTTCTCACACTGCCGTCTTTTCCTCTCTCCTATATAACCCCCTTCTTTGTCTCCTGTTATAGTCTTTGTTTTCAAGTCTATTTTGCCATCTTTACTATGTGTCTTGCTGTGGACCTTGTGTTCATCTTGTTTGGGCTTTTGATTACTGGACTTGTGTGTCTGTTTCTTTCTCCAGGTTAGTGGAGTTTTCAGCTATTATTTCTTCAAATAGTTTTATGCCCCTTTCTCTCTGCCTTTCCCTTTGAGATCCCTATAATACAAATGTTATTATGCTTGAAGTTATAGAGGTCCCTTAACCTGTCCTTCTTCCTTCCTTCCTTGCTATCTCTCTGCCTCCCTTCCTTTCTTTGTCTTTTTTTCTTTTACTGTTCCACTTGTTTGCTTTCCACTTCCCTGTCTTCCAGATTGCTGGTCTGTTCTTCTGCATCATCTAATCTGCTATTGATTCCCTGTGGTGTATTTTTCATTTCATTAATTGTATTTTTCAACTCTGACTGGTTCTTTTCTATATTTTCTATCTCTTTGTTGAAGTTCTCACTAAGTTTACCCACTCTTCTTTCCAGTTTGGTGTGCATCTTTATGACTGTTAATTCATTGTATTTTTTAGGTAGATTGCTTATCTCCATTTCAAGCTCTTTTTATGGTGCTTTGTCTTGTTTTGGTTTTTTTGTTTGTTTGTTTGTTTGGAACATATTCCTCTGTCTTCTTATTTTACCTCTCTGTGATTGTTTCTATGTATTAGGTAGGTCAGCTCGGTCTCCTACTTAAAAGTAGTGGCTGTATGGTAGGCATCCATCCTGTGGTGCCCAAAGCACAGTTACCCTGTGGACATATAGTTGCTGCCTCCATGTGTACATGGAAGGAAGTGATTGCAGAACTTGCTATTCTCCTATCTTTCCAGAACAGGAAATTCTAGCATCTGTTTTTTAACATTATATTTGGACAGTCATTCAGGCTATTGCTTTAGTAATAATTTGTTCATTCACTTTTCTTGTTTTTTGTATTCTTTCTGAATGCATATATCACAAATTATTCATTCAATCTTCTTGTAATAGACTTTGGGTGTTTGTAGTTTTGGAATTACTTATTCTGTTATAAACATCATTTTATGCTTTTTGATGAACATATGTGTGTATTTTTTGTTGGGTATATTCCAAGAGTGAAATCACTGTACCATATGATATACATGTGTTGAGTTGACTATCCCACATTTCTTACGAATATGTAGTGATTGCACATAGAGAGTGATGAGTCATTTTAGAAGGGAAAAGGACTCAGGATTTTATACATAAGATATATATCATGAAAAATATACGCATCTTGCCCGTGTAATTTGAGTACAGTGTCTTCATGGTGAACTTCCTCATGAATAAGATAGTTTATACCATTGGCTAAACTGCCACTTTACTCAGAAAGTAAATATACCTTTTTTTCAAAGCCACAACAGTAAATGCAGGCTATATTTTCCTCTGTGAAAGGTTAACAAATGCAATGCCTAGTAAGCCGTGAGTATTCATTAAAAATATATCCTTTAACAAAGATATATAGATGGCAAATAAGCATATAAGAAAATGTGCAACACCATATGTCATTAGGGAATTGAAAATTTAAATAAGAATGTGGTACCACTATACATCTAGAATGGCTAAAATTCAAAACACTGACAACACCAAGTGCTGACCAGGATGTAGTACAATGGGAGGTCTTATTCATTGCTGGTAGGAATGCAAAAATGGTACACCTAGTCTGGAACACAGTGTGACAGTTTCTTACTAAGTAGGCCAAATATACTCTTATCATGCAATCCAGCAATCATGCTCTTTTGATGTTTGCCCAAATGAGGTTGAAAATTACTTCCCCACAAAAATGTACACATGAATGTTTATAACAGCTTTATTCACAATTGCCAAAACATGAAATCAACCAAGATGTCTATCAATAGGTGAATGAATAAGCAAACTGTTATGTATCTAGACAATGGAATATTACTATAGCAATGAAAATAAGTGAGCTATCAAGCTATGAAAAGACATGGAGGAACTTTTAAAGCACACTGTTAAATCAAAAAAGCCAATCTGAAAAAGCTACACATTATGTGATTTCAATGATATGACATTCTGGGAAAATTCAGTACAAGGATTAGTTCTTGCCAAGCATGCAGTGGAAGGGAGGGAGGGATAGTGAATATGTGTAGAACAAGTGATTTTTAGGACAGCAAAACCATTCCATATTATACAGTAATGATGGACACATTGGTTAAAACCCATAGAACTTTACAACATAAAGAGTGATCCCTAATGTAAACTATGGACATTAGATAATAATAGTGTATCTATATCCACTCACCAAGTATGCCAAACGTACCATGAAAATACAGAATGTAATAGGAGAAACTGTATGGGGTCAAAAGAGAAGTATGTGAAAACTCTGGTTTTCCAATCAATTTTTCTGTAAACTTAAAATTTCTATAAAGCCTATTAATTAGAAGAATGTATTCTTGAAAATCTCAACACATTTTCTTCAACTCTTCATCCTGTCAATTCAAATGGAATATCAAAGTATTAGGTCCTGAGCCAGGGAAGAAATAGAAGTGACTTTCTTAATATCTTTGTAAACACAATTCTATTTATCAGCTATCCCAATAATCCAGTTTTAATAGAAGAAAGTTTGAGTTACTTCAAATAGAAGGGAAAAAAGCACTAAAGCTCTTTGAAACAGTATGATTAGAATTCAAAGATAAAGTTCTTACAATGTTTGAGTAACAATAATCATATGGAACTTTATCTTTTTAAAGCCCATTTACATGGGAAATTAATCATAATTAAATGTCAAGCCCCAGGGAATATAATAAATTGTTACCTTCTCTATACTTTTGGGTGTTTTCTTATGCTTCACTGCTTCCCACCTAGAAAGTATGTTGGAAATGCTCCTCAGATATTAGAGAAAGCACATTTAAAATTGAATTTCAAGCTCTTCTAGGATATCAGAAAGCTACACACTGTTCAACATTTTCTGCCTGATATATAATTTTAGGCCCTAAGTATATATTTGAATAAAGAACAGAATTAATAAATGGAGAGAGAAAAAAATCTTCTTAATCAATGTAACTTTTTAATGCAACTGGTTTATTTTTTTCCTGCTTATATTCTGAAAAAACTAATAATATCCATCCCATCCCATTGGTCTCTATGTCAAAAACACCCATGACCTTTTAATCATGTAATTTCAGAAAATGAGCACTTATTAGTAAAAGTCAAACAGATGTGGATTCATGGAAGTGCGTATGGTAAGATACAGAAAACAGAGCAAAGTTTTCTTTATGGAATTTTGCTTTAATGAGGAGCCTTTGAAGTGGGAGTCCTGTAATGAAATACAAGTTCTAAAGAAGACTTTTCTAAGATGGAATAAACTAGAGCATTAAATATGCTGCTGAAAATGATGCAGTAGAGATGGAAAAGTGCAGGATGACAGAACGGGGGAGAATTCTGAGAGAGATCCCTGAGTAGGCGAGGGGATGAAATCCATTGTATGTGGCCTTAGATGTGAGGGGAGACAATTCATGGAGATTTAACAGAAGAAAGGAGGACTACATGGTTGAGTATTCAGGAAAATGGGTAGAGAAAGTAGTAGGAACCTACAATTGTTCTTTAGTTGCATCTCTTTTTTTCAGAAAAGTAGGAAGTGCAATCAGCAATTGAGCGATGATGTCAGAGGACTAGGAGTTGAAATTTGCAAGACAAGGAGAGTGTAGAATGATTGCTGTAAGCATGGAAGTGTAAATAGGGAAAATATAATAAGAAATGCATCCTGTTGTGCATATTATCAGATTTATACAGCCTAATTATAGCATTAAGTACCTTCTTTTGAATTCTAAGAAATAATACAATTATTAAGACTAAGAGACTGAACATAGAAATGGTCAAAAGCCAGACCATATGTGACAATAGATCCCTTACCCAGTTTCTGCTGCAATTGGTCAAGGAAGCCAAAGGTCCCTCTTTGCAGAAAGGTCAGGATGTGGTCAGTGAACACCAGCTTCCCTGTATGTTGCCCCCAATTTCAACTCAGGACTAAGGAGAGAAAGCCAAATATGTTCCCAAACCAGTCACAAAATATGCCCCACTCTAGTTAACCTACCTCCAGCTTCCCCACGCCAGCAAACCCCCAGTCAGGGTGTACCTGAAGTCTTCCTTGTTTTTTTGTGTGTTTTTTTCTTTAACTATTAAAACTTTCCTCCAACCCTGCCTACTTTGGAATCTCTGCCAAATGCAGGTCATGGTGGTTGACTCCCTTGCTGTAAAAGGCCCTTAATAAATAACCTCTCTTTGTCCTCATTTGGGTGATTTTCATTTATTTCCACAATAACTTTTAAGCTATCTTGTGTAAGCACTTTATTTCAAAAAACTATATGGAATCAATTTATCATTTTCATGCAGCAAGTCAAACTGCTTGGTGTCCTGTTAGTAAAAAAACTGGTGGGCTTGTTGATTGTTTGCATTTTTCAATTAATTATATTGTAGCAGAGAAAATAATGTAGAGGCAAGAGAGTATACGTTGGAATAGACATCCACAGGCTCAAATATTTATTTGTCTGTATAGTAGCTGAATGGCTTTGGTGAAATTAATCTCTAAATGTTATAGATTTCTCTTCTGCAAAATGGGGTAGTAACTGCTACCGCAGAGGACTTGATGAGAAGAGTTATAGAGTATATATGACTCATGGATCATAGCAGGTTTACAAACAATTTTATCCTCTTATGGTGCTCCTCCCTCCCCTCCCCTGATCAGTTATTTTGACAGTGTGTTCGTGTATAGTTAAAAATGCATGTTTTTAACAAGTAAAATTGTTTTCCACTCCCAATAACCTATAAGCCATTAATTGTCACTGGAGCAAATCTGATCACTAAAAGGATAATGTGATAATATCCCTACCAAGCCATAGTTACTTGTTTTTTTTTTCTTTTGGTAAAAGCTTATATGCTGGAAAAATTTTAAGCACTTGATTTTTAAGGCCATTAAATTTCTATCGTCAATCACCATGTCCAGGGCAGATTATCTTGTCTGATTCATTTTATAGCCCTGATACGTGCACCGTGCTTGGCACAAGGTTGATGTCCAGTGGAGTTTGGATGGAAATATGTATAAGAAGGATGAATAGCTCACCCTTCCCCCAATCTCTACAGAGAATCCCCAGAGCAAATTTTCAAACTCTCTTTGCCATTTGAGAAATAATTCTAGTTAATTCAGTGAGACAATATAGATGCCAGTTGGTCTAATTCTATGAATTAAATAACTGACCAAGAAGGGATTCTGATAAGCAACTAATTGTTAAGAATAAAGGTTGTAGATTAGCTTCACCTACCTCTTTAATTGTTAGAATATGAAAGTCTCTCTCTAGAACTTGCAGAGACATTAATTTATATCTAACTTTCACATATGGGTTAGCTCTGTACATGCAGCAGCTGTATTTTTGACATCTAAAACTTCCACTTCACAGATCCAATTATCCTTAATTAGGTTCATAAAAAGGAAAAAGCCAATTCTCATTTGTGTTCAGTATGTAAACTGAATTCCTATGCATTATACATATTTTTCTAAATTTTAGTTAATAATACTCATGGTGCTGTATATTGTTATAGTTACAAAACTGGTACTTTTCAAAATGATACTGTGATATAGCTTAAATAGTGCCATTTTTTCCCCATAAGTGGTATATAATATAGAATGTTAGAAGCTTTTATTAACATAGTAAAAGGCAAACTTTTTAAATGGATAAGAAGGGATTCATTCAAATTTTATTTGCAAAATGTATTTTAGTGTATCTTCACAAAATATTTCTATGGACAACCAACTTTGGGTATTAATTCAGATGAATTCTAGTAATAATTTTAAAAAATGCTAATTAAATGCAAATTGGAATCAGAAGTATATTTGTTTTTAAAATAAGTCCTTATCACTCTAGTCTATCCAAAAATAGTTATTGCTTTGTGGGAAGAATGCAGAAGTAAATTTTAAAGAAAACTGACTGCTAATTGGAGGTACAAATGATGAATGCACAAAAAGGTATATGTAATCTGGAACTATTCAATGAAGAAGGTGGATCTTACCATGCTTCAACATTTTAAAAGAGATACCATTATTAGCTAGATAGTAAGCGAAGCTTGTTTCTTAGAAAGGTTATAAGTAGAGCTGGGCAAGAAAGATGGGTAACATTTAAAAAATACACATTTCAGTAGGAAGGGCTCAGTTATACCAAATGAGAAGGGCTGGTGTGAGCATTATTTTAAGTGGGGAACATGGCAGGTAATGCTTTGACTTGTCAGAGTGACATGAAGTTTCCAAAGTGGAAAATTAGGGAATAGGCTTGGAAAGTTGATATGGTAGTAATCCTACTGGCTGTATATGTCTGTACCACTCCTTGATACTACATTAAAGAGTTAAGAAAATCATAATACTTTAAACATATGAAATATAATATTGATAATATGCATCAATGCCTTATGATTTTATAGCTGACATTATGGAAATCTGCAAATAAACAGTGGAAATTCCTGTCATAAGGAGTTTGTCATTCAACACACAGCCATACAAAATCCTAAGTATGCTATAATTATTAGTTTTTCTGTATTAATTTTGAAGTGATAGGTGTGGCAAATGCTTGGATGAATGAGGATTAGTTGGGTTCTCTCTTATAAAGGCTTTTAGGAAGAGAGGAATTATGAAAAGGGAGTTGAAAGTAGTTCTATTTATTCCTCCTTTTATGGGTGTGGATGGGCAAGGGATGTAGAGGGTTTACATTTACTCCTGTTTTTTTTTAATATATACATTTTTAAATGGTCACCACTGTAACTGCAGTCATCATATGTCACCATACAAAGTTGTTACAATATTATTGACTGTATTCCCCTTATTCCCTATGCTGTACTTTTCATCTCTGTGAATTTTATAACTGGAAGTTTGAACCTCTTACTCCCCTTCAACTATTTTGCCTATATCCTTCCGCCTACCTCCCATCTGGCAACCACAAGTTTGTTCTCTGTATTTATGAGATTATTTCTGTTTTTGTTTTTCATTTGTTTTGTTTTTTAGACACCATATATAAGTGAAATCAGATGGTATTTAACTTTCTCTGACTTCTATCACTTAGCATAATACCCTCTATATCCATCCATGTTGTTGGAAATGGCAAGATATCATTCTTTAATGGCAGAGTACTATTTCATTGTATATACACACACACTGTATTGTCTTTATCCTGTTATCTATCAGTGAACACTTAGGTTGCTTCCATATCTTGGCTATTATAAATGCTGCTATAAACATCAGAGTACATATATCTTTTACAATTATTGTTTACATTTCCTTTCGATAAATAATACAAAAGTGGAACCAATGGATTGTATGGTATTTGTATTTTTAAATTTTGAGAAACTTCCATACTGTTTTCCATAGTAGCTGCACCAATTTACATTCCCACCAGCAGTATAGGAAGGAGCTTTCCCTTTTCTCCACATTTTTGACAACACTTGTTATTTCTTGTCTTTTGGATAGTGGCCATTCTGACTGGTGTGAGGTGATATCTCATTGTGGTTTTGATTTGCATTTCCCTGATGATTAGTGATGTTAAGCATCTTTTCATATGTGCTTCATGTTTTCTTTATAAAAATGCCTATTCAGTTCCTGTGTCAATTTTTCGATTGGAATATTTGTTTATTTGGTGTTGAGTTGTATGAGTACTTTATGTATTTTGGATATTCACCCCTTATCAGGTATATTATTTGCAAATACAATTTCTCTTTCAGTAGGTTGCCTTTTGTTTTGTTGATTTCCTTCACTGTGCAGAAATTTTTCAGTTTGTTATGGTTCTACTTTTTTATTTTTTCTTTCTTTCTCTTGCCTGGAGACATATCCTGAAAAAAATTTGCTAACGCCGGTGTCCAAGAGTTTATTGCTTTTAACTTCTTTTAGGAATTTTATGATTTAATGTGTTACATTTAGGTCTTTAATCCATTTCAAATTTATTTTTGTATATGTTATAACAAAGTGATCCAGGTTCATTCTTTTGCATGTAGCTGCACAATATATCCAGCACCATTTATTGAAGAGACTGTATTTTCCCCATTGATATGCTTGCCTCCTTTGTTGTAGATAATTGAACACAAAGTATGGGTTTACTTCTGGGCTTTCACTTCTGTTCTATTGATCTATGTATCCATTTTTGTGCCAGTACCATACTATTTTGAATACTATAGCTTTATAGAATAGCTTGAAAGCAGGGAGTGTGAGTTCTCCAACTTGTTCTTTCTCAAGATTTCCTTGGCTATTTGGTATCTTTTGTGGTCCATGCAAACTTTAGCATTATGTGTTCTAGTTCTGTTATTTAAAAAAGCCATTCATATTTTAATACCAATTGCATTGAATCTGTGGATTGATTTGGGTAGTATAGATATTTTAACAATATTATTTCTTCTAATACATGAGTACAGTATATCTTCCCACTTATTTGTGTCAACTTCAATTTCCTTTATCAATGTCTTTACAGTTTTCAGAGTATAGTTCTTTTACCTCCTTATTTAAAATTTATTTCTAGGTGTTTTATTCTTTCTGATGTGATTGTAAATGGGATTGTTTTATTTTTTTATTTTGTTAGTAGTGTGTAAAACAACAGATTTCTGTATGTTGATTTTATATCCTGCAACTTTTCTAAATTCATTTATTCTAAAAGTATTTTTGGTGGAGTCATTAGGGTTTCCTATATATGGTATCATGTTATCTGCAAATAGTGACAATTTTTACTTCTTTACCAGTTTGGATGCCTTGTATTACTTTTTCTTGTCTGATTGTTATATCTAGAACACTAAGTGCTGTTTTGAATAAAAATAGTAATAGTACGCATCCTTGTTTTATTGTTGAGCCTTGAGGAAAGCTTTCAGCTTTTGAGTTATGTTCCCCCTGTATTCACTTTTTAGAGTGTTTATCATGAATGGATGTTGAATTTTGTCAAAAGCTTTTTCTGCATCTGTTGAGAGGATCATAAGGTTTTTATCCTTCCTTTTCTTAATGTTGACTGATTTGTAGATGTTGTACCATCCTTACATCCCTGTGACAAATCCCACTTGACAATGGTTACTGGTCCTTTTAATGTATTCTTGAATTTGGTTTCCTAATATTTTGTTGAGGATTTTTGCATCTTGTGTTCATCAAGGGTATTGGTTTGTAATTTTAACTCTTTTGTAGTGTCTTTGGTTTTGGAATAAGGTTAACACTGGCCTCACAGAATTATTTTGGAATCATTCCTTACCCTTTCTTTTGTGTGTGTGTGAATAATTAGAGACAGATAGGAATCAACTGTTCTTTAAATGGTTGTTAGATTTCACCTGTGAAGTCATGTGGTCATGGACTTTTGTGTCCTGAGAATTTTTTGACTACTGATTCATTTTTTTTACTAGTAATCATTCTTTTTATATATTTTTATATCTTTCTGATCCAGTCATGGCAGATTGCATGTTTCTAGGAATTTATCCATTTCTTATAGGTTGTCCAATATGTTGGCATATACTTTTTTTGTAGTAATTTCTTATAATGCTGTGCATTTCTGTGTTGTTGCTTGTTACTTAACTTTTCCTCTTTTATTTCTGATTGTATTTATATGAGTCTTATTTTTTTCTGATGAGTATGGCTGAAGGTTTATCAATTATGTTTATCTTTTCAGAGACCCAATCCCTAGTTTCATTGATGTTTTCTATTGTTAGTCTCTATTTTATTTATTCCCTCTGATCTTTATTGTTTCCTTCTACTAACTTTGGGCTTTGTTTTTTTTTATTTCCTTTAGTTGTGAGGTTGGCTTGTTCAAGATTTTTCCTGTTTCTTAAGTTAGGCCTGTATTGCTGTAAATTTCCTTCTTACAACTGCTTTTGCTGTGTCTCAAAGATTTTTCAACTATTTTGTTTCTCTTTTCATTTATATACAGGTATTTTTTTAAATTTCCTCTCTCATTTCTTTACTTACTCATTGGTTGTATAGACTCCATGTGTTTGTGTTTTTTCCAGTATTTTTCTTGTAATTTATTTCTAGTTTCATTACTATTGTAGTAAAAAAGATGCTTGATACAATGTCAATATTCTTAAATTTACTGAGATTTGTTTTGTGGTATTGCCATCCTTTTAATACAGGAGAACTTATTTTGTTCCTACTCTGTGGGTGGTGGAGAATTAAATATTACTTTAAGTCACTGAGGATTACTTAAATAGAGCTGAGAAGATGAATGGGATCTTCAAAAGGAAGACCTGTTCAGAAAACTAGTAGCTATAAACAAATGCACAAAAAGCTATAGTATCATTTAATCTAGAAACACTAATGAAGGAGGCAGTTGGCAATCACTCATGGGATTCACACAATAAAAGCATCAACTGCTGATGGACTAAATGCAAATATAGAAAAATGGGAGGCTTCTGTTAATAAACTCCAGTATATAACTTATCCATAAATCCTGAACATAACTAATAGAAAGTTAGTAAAATTTTGTAAATTTGATAATTTGGGTATATATTACTTTTATTTTCACAAAAAATGTCTGAAACAGATTTGTTATTGGAGAAGTAGGAAAAGTTAAGGATACGGCATAAAATGTAGTGGTAACATCTTCAAATAAAGAACCTTAGGAAAGTTTTTCTTTTCCCTCCTGTGAAGGCTGGAGACTATTCAGTAATGGACAAGCACCAATAGTAGGATTTAATGAGCTTCTCTGAAGGGATTTGATCTAACCTCCAGTGCAAACTTCAATCTTATTAAAACAACAAGACTGCACATTTATCAATTGCCTGGTTCTTTGGAATAAAGGCCGGTGCAATAAAGGCGCTGCAGGTTCCTCACCATAACCTTTATTTATACCCTCCTCAGAACAAATTTCCTGATTTAATAACCATTACCACATATTCAATAATACCTTATTTAAAAAATATATAATGTCATTTCTGTCTTAGTGGAGCACTGATGAAATATTCAGAAGTTAACGGTAAGTAATAAAAGGTTCATTTGGCTAGAAATAAGCTCATTATTGTTTTCTATCCTTGCTCTCTGACTGCTTGAAGATACGAGCCAGTTGTGGTGTTTTCATTTGCCTCCCGCACTTACGGAATATGATTGTTTTTTTCTTTTTGGAATGATTTTTTTTTTGCTATTCTTAATGTACAATTAAATGAGCGATATTATAGTTACTAGACTCCCCTATTATCAAGTCCCTACCACATACCCCATTACAGTCACTGCCCATGAGCATAGTAAGATGCTATAGAATCACTGCTTGTCTTCTTTGTGTTATACTGCCTTCCCCATGTCCCCCCCCCCCCACGAAATTATTTGTACTAATCATAATACCCATTTTTCCCCCTAATCCCTCCCTTCCCACCCATCTTTTCCAGTTCCTTTCCCTTTGGTAACTGTTAGTCCATTTTGGGTTCTGTGAGTCTGCTGATGTTTTCTTCCTTCAGTTTTTTCTTTGTTCTTATACTCCACAGATGAGTAAAATCATTTGATACTTGTCTTTCTTCACCTGGCTTATTTCACTGAGCATAATACCCTCTAGCTCCATCCATGTTGTTGCAAATGGTAAGATTTGTTTTATTCTTATGGCTGAATAATATTCCATTGTGTATATGTACCACATCTTCTTTATCCATTCATCTACTAATGGACACTTAGGTTGCTTCCATTTCTTGGCTATTGTAAATAGTGCTGCAATAAACATAGAAGTGCATATGTCTTTTTTAAACTGGGCTGCTGGATTTCTTAGGGTAAATTCATAGGAGTGGAATTCCTGGGTCAAATGGTATTTCTATTTTGAGTTTTTTGAGGAACCTCTATACTGCTTTCCACAATGGTTGAACTAATTTGCATTCCCACCAGCAGTGTAGGAGGGTACCCTTTTCTCCACATCCTCACCAACATTTGTTGTTATTTGTCTTTTGGATGTTGGCCATCCTAACTGGTGTGAGGTGATATCTCATTGTGGTTTTAATTTGCATTTCTCTGATGATTAGCAATGTGGAGCATCTTTTCGTGTGCCTGTTGGCCATCTGAATTTCTTCTTTGGAGAAGTGTCTGTTCAGCTCTTCTGCCCATTTTTTAATTGGCTTATTCGCTTTTTGTTTGTTGAGGTGCATACACTCTTTATATAATTTGTATGTCAACCCCTTATCGGATATGTCATTTATGAATATATTCTCCCATACTGTAGGATATCTTTTTGTTCTATTGATGGTGTCCTTTGCTGTATGGAAGCTTTTTAATTTGATATAGTCCCATTTGTTCATTTTTGCTTTTGTTTCCTTTACCCAGGGAGATATGTTCATGAAGAAGTTGCTCATATTGATGTCCAAGAGATTTTTGCCTATGTTTTTTTCTAAGAGTTTTATGGTTTCATGACTTACATTCAGGGCTTTGGTCCATTTTGAGTTTAATTTTGTGTATGGGGTTAGAGAGTAATCCAGTTTCATTCTCTTACATGTAGCTGTTCAGTTTTGCCAACACCAGGTGTTGAAGAAGCTGTCATTTCCCTACTGTCTATCCATGGCTCCTTTATCATATATTAATTGACCATATATGCTTGAGTTCTCTAGTCTGTTCCATTGGTCTATGGGCCTGTTCTTGTGCCAGTACCAAATTGTCTTGATTACTGTGGCTTTGTAGTAGAACTTGAAGTCAGGGAGTGTAATTCCCCCGACTTTATTCTTCCTTCTCAGGATTGCTTTGGCTATTCAGGGTCTTTTGTGGTTCCATATGAATTTCAGAACTATTTGCTCCAGTTCATTGAAGAATGCTCTTGGTATTTTGATAGGGATTGCATTGAATCTGCAGATTGCTTTAAGCAGGATGGCCATTTTGACAATATTAAGTCTTCCTATCCAGGAGCAGGGGATGTGTTTCCATTTATTGGTATCTTTAATTTCTCTCATGAGTGTCTTGTAGTTTTCAGAGTATAAGTCTTTCACTTCCTTGGTTAGGTTTATTCTTAGGTATTTTATTCTTTTGTATGCAATTGTGAATGGAATTGTTTTCCTGATTTCTCTTTCTCCTAGTTCACCATTAGTGTATAGAAATGCAACAGATTTCTGTGTATTAATTTTGTATCTTGCAAATTTACTGAATTCAGATATTGGATCCAGTACTTTTGGAGTGGATTCTTTTATGTACAATATCATGTCATCTGCAACAGTGAAAGTTTGACTTCTTCCTTTCCTATCTTGTTGCCTTTTATTTCTTTGTGTTGTCTGATTGCCATGGCTAGGACCTCTAGAACTATGTTGAATGAAAGTGGGGAGAGTGGGCATCCTTGTCTTGTTCCCTATCTTAAAGGAAAAGCTTTCAGCTTCTCTCTGTTAAGTATAATGTTGGCTGTAGGTTTGTCATATGTGGCCTTTATTATGTTGAGGTACTTGCCCTCTATACCCATTTTGTTGAGAGTTTTTATCGTGAATGGATGTTGAATTTTGTCGAATACTTTTCAGCATCCATGGAGATGATCATGTTGTTTTTGTCCTTCTTTTTGTTGATGTGGTGGATAACGTTGATGGATTTTTGAATGTTGTACCATCCTTGCATCCCTGAGATGAATCCTACTTGATCATGATGGATGATCTTTTTGATGTATTTTTTAATTCAGTTTGCTAATATTTTGTTGAGTATTTTTACATCTATGTTCATCAGGGATATTGGTCTATAATTTTCTTTTTTTGTGGTGTCTTTGCCTGGTTTTGGTATTAGAGTGATGTTGGCATCGTAGAATGAGTTTAGGAGTATTCTCTCCTCTTCTACTTTTTTGAAAACTTTAATGAGGATGGGTATTAAGTCTTCACTAAATGTTTGATAAAATTCAGCAGTATAACCACCTGGTCCAGGCTTTTGTTCTTAGGTCGTTTTTTGATTACCGATTCAATTTCTTTGCTGGTAATTGGTCTATTCAGATTTTCTGTTTCTTCCTGGGTCAGCCTTGGTAGGTTCTATTTTTCTAGAAAGTTGTCCATTTCTTCTAGGTTATCCTGTTTGTTAGCATATAATCTTTCATGGTATTCTCTCATAATTCTTTGTATTTCTGTGGTGTCTGTAGTGATTTTTCTTTGTCATTTCTTATTCTGTTGATGTATATAGACTCTCTTTTTTTCTTTATAAATCCGGCTAGGGGTCCATCTATTTAGCTTATTTTCTCAAAGAACCAGCTCTTGTTTCATTGATTCTTTCTATTGTTTTATTCTTCTCGATTTTCTTTCTTTCTGCTCTAACTTTATTATGTCCCTCCTTCTACTGACTTTGGGCCTCATTTGTTCTTCCTTCTCTAGTTTCCTTAATTGTGAGTTTAGACTGTTCATTTGGGATTGTTTTTCTTTTCTGAGGTAGGCCTGTATTCCAATATATTTCCCTCTTAGCACAGCCTTCGCTGCATCCCATAGATTTTGTGGTGTTGAATTATTGTTGTCATTTGTCTCCATATATTGTTTGATCTCTGTTTTTATTTGGTCATTGATCCATTAATTATTTAGGAGCATGTTATTAAGCCTCCATGTGTTTGTTGGCTTTTTCATTTTCTTTGAGTAATTTATTTCTAGTTTCATACCTTTGTGATCTGAGAAGTTGGTTGGTACAATTTCAATCTTTTTAATTTACTGAGGCTCTTTTTGTGGCCTAGTATATGATCTATTCTTGAAAATGTTCCATGTGCACTTGAGAAGAATGTGTACCCTGTTGCTTTAGGATGGGGTGTTCTGTAGATGTCCATTCGGTCCATCTGTTCTAATACGTTTTTCAGTGCCTCTGACTCGTTATTTATTTTCTGTCTGGTTGATCTGTCCAATTTGGAGTGAATGGTGTGTTGAAATCTCCCAAAATGAATGCATTGCATCCTATTTCCCCCTTTAATTCTGTTAGTGTTTGTTTCACATATGTAGGTGATCCTGTGTTGGGTGCAAAGATGTTTATAATAGTTATATCTTCTTGTTGGACTGAGCCCTCTGTCATTATATAATGTTCTTCTTTGTCTCTTGTGCCTTTCTTTGTTTTAAAGTCTATTTTGTCTGATACAAGTACTGCAACTCCTGCTTTTTTCTCCCTGTTAGCTGCATGAAATATCTTTTTCCATCCTTTACTTTCAGTCTGTGTGTGTCTTTGGGTTTGATGTGAGTCTCTTGCAGGCAGCATATAGATGGGTCTTGTTTTTTTATCCATTCAGTGATGCTACCTCATTTGATTGGTGCATTCAGACCATTTACATTTAGGGCGATTATCAGTAGGTATGTACTTATTGTCATATCAGGCTTTAGATTCGTGGCTACCACAGGCTCAAGTGTAATTCCCTTACTATCTAACAGTCTAATTTAACTTACTTTGAGTGCTATTACAAACACAACCTAAAGATTCTTTTTCTTCCTCCTCCATTCTTTGTATGTTATGAATCATATTCTGTACTCTTTGTCTATCCCTTGGGTGACATCTATTTAGTCTTAAAGATACTTCCATCTATAGGAGTCCCTCCAAATTCACTGTGGAGGGGTTTGT
Organism: Smutsia gigantea; assembly: GCA_032199065.1. Classification (NCBI taxonomy): domain Eukaryota; kingdom Metazoa; phylum Chordata; class Mammalia; order Pholidota; family Manidae; genus Smutsia; species Smutsia gigantea. Next base: position 65,265 of record JAVSCE010004412.1, read on the forward strand.
GGGAAGTAAATTCTCTCAGCTTTTGCTTGTCTGAAAATTGTTTAATCCCTCCTTCAAATTTAAATGGATTTTCCTTTGTATGTGATCTTTCTTCTCTCTCTAGCTGCTTTTAAATATCTGTCTTTATCCTTGATTTTTGCCATTTTAATTATATGTCTTGATGTTGTCTTCCTTGGGTCCCTTGTGTTGGGAGATCTGTGCACCTCCATGGCCTGAGAGACTATCTCCTTCTCCAGATTGGGGAAGTTTTCAGCAATTACCTCCTCAAAGACACTTTCTATCCCTTTTTCTTTCTTCTTCTGGTACCCCTATAATGCGAATATTGTTCTGTTTGGATTGGTCACACAGTTCTCTCAATATTCTTTCATTCTTAGAGATCCTTTTTTCTTTCTGTGCCTCAGCTTCTTTGTATTTCTCTTCTCTAATTTCTATTCCATTTAGTGTCTCTTCTACTACATCTAATCTGCTTTTAAATCCCTCCATTGTATGCTTCATTTCAGATATGGAATTTCTTAATGATTGAATCTCCGTCTTAAATTTGTTCCTGAGTTCTTGAATATTTTTCTATACTTCCATAAGCATGTTTATGATTATTATTTTGAACTCTCTTTCAGGAAGATTGGTGAGTTCAGTTTCATTTGGTTCTTTTTCTGGGGTTTATGAGGTTTTTGGTCTGAACCATGTTCTTTTGACGTTTCATATTTCTCTGTGGTGCCCTCTATTGCCCAGAAGCTCTAGTCTCTGGAGCTGCTCAGCCCCTTGAGTGAGGTTGGGGGTTGTAGGGGAGTGGAGCTGGTGCTTGTGGGGAGGAAAGATCTGTTTCCTGATTCCCATCTGCCCTGCCTGTCTCCAGTATCAGAGCCAGTGGGCTGAGCACACAGGTGTAAGCCTCTGTGCTTGGCATCTCTAGCTGTCATGGGGGGGGCCTCCCTCTGTCTGGGCTGACACCAGAGCAATGAGTGCTTGTTTGTGAGCAGGTGCTGGCAGGCCAGGAGGAAGGCTCAGCAGGCTGTGTGTCACAGTGGGGGGCCTCAGAGCTGAGTAGCCAGCCAGGGGATTGGAGCACCTGAAGTTCCCCAAAGGTCCCAATCTGCTGGGCGAGGCGCACCCAGACAACCTTGCCCCCCTATCCCTTCTCCCGTGCAGCAAGCTCCGTGCAAACCCCGCCCTTTTAGTAGCCCTCTCGCTGCTAGGAAGCCTCTCAGACTGCCTGCCTTTCCCTTGTCCCAGAGCGGCTGGGTTGGACCCCTCCTCCACAAACGGCCGGAATCTGTCTTTCAAGCACTCTGTCTGTCGCAGCTCCCCATCCTCCAGAGCACCAAACAAGGTAGGTTTCTTCTCGCAAAGCAGATCTTCAGGGCTCTGTGTCCAGCAGTCCCAGACTTCCACCCCCTCCCCGTTCCATTTCTCTTCCTCCCACCAGTGAGCTGGGGTTGGGGAAGGACTCAGGTCCCAGGGCATTCATACGTTACCCTGTTTTGTGATGTCTGCTCTGATCGTGAGGTCTGTATGCAGTCTGGTGCAGCCTTCTTTCCTGTTGCTGTTTTACAGTTACTTGTATTAACTATATTTTCATACTATCTGTGGTTTTGAGAGGAGTTCTCTGTCTCATCTCTCATGCTGCCACCTTGAATCACTCTCTATGCTTGGGTTTTAAAGTCAGAATCAAGTGAGTCAGTTCTGGTGGGGGGTGGGCAGACTATGCTCCCCCAAATATACCTCTTTGGCATATTGATTATTTTGAATTAAAGTTATTTAAGAACCATCAGGTACAAGAAAGACACTTTGACCCTCCTTTACCCCCCTAATAGGAGGAGTTAAATCTCCCATGTGAAGGTAACCTCCCTGTATGAGGAGGATGGAAGCATCCTTATCATCCTAGACAGGGAATTCGGGGTGAAGAAGCCTATTTAAACAAAGCTTGTCACTCCTTCATTACTCTGCTACCCCAGGCCTAAACCTCTTTGTTTTGTCTTCACAAATTTATTGTTTCTTTAAAGGGTGTAAAAGCTGACTCCTTTGGTCACTTCTTTGAAACTCATATCTTTGCAGTTCCTGTACATATGAAATTAAATGTATTTTCCTCCTGTTAATCTGTTTCATGTTAATGTAATGATTAGGCCAGCAAAAGAATGTAGAAGGGAAGAAGGGTACAGTTTTCTTTCCTTACAATTCATTAACATTTGGAGGTTTTGTTTTTTTTCCAATTTATTCAAGTCACTTCACATATATGTTTTAAAGACTTTTAGCAATGCATTTTTTTGTAGTGTTGAACACTGTACTTTGAAGGAGGTAGAGTGCAGATAAGGGCCAAAAAATACAGTGTGATTCACAGGCTGGAGAATAAAGGGCCATTGATACATTTTTAAGGTGATAAATTGAGGTGATCAATTCTACTTTTCCCTGTTCAACTGTTATTTAATTTGGCAATATCAAAAATTTATTGTAGAACTTGGTAAACTGCAGAGTTGGATTCCGCAATGAGCCAAGGTGATACTCATGAGAACTGTGCTATTATTTGTGTCTCATCTGCATAATAACCAATATTGGCGCCACTCAACTTCTCTCAACAGCTATAGCTTAATGAGGTAGTTATCCACTCCTAACTCCAAATGTTCCATTTTTTTGGTCTCATTCAATATCTGTAAGTGTCTGCCAGAAATGCTAACAATTATATGTAAACACTGCCTCCAGTTTTCCTAACTGCTACCAAAATGACTTTAGCTGAGTGTCTTCATGCTAGCTGGGAATTCACTCTGCCTTCCAGCAGCATGTTGTGGGAGTGTGTTAGTTTCCTAGGATTCCATGACAAAGTACCACAAACTGAGTGGCTTTAAACAACAGATATTTATTCTCTCATAGTTCTGGAGGACTGAAGTCTGATACCAAATTTTTGGCAGGGTCAGGCTTTCTCTGAAGGGGAGAAACGGTTCCATGCCTTTCTCCTAACTTCTGATGGTGTTGGCAAATCTCGGCATTCTTTGGCTGGTAGATGCATCACTCCAATCTCTGCCACTGTCAACACATGGCATCCCTCTGCTCTGTTTTATCCCGTGTCTTCTCTCTGTGCATGTCTGTCTCTGTGTCTCTTTTCTCTTATAAAGATATCAGTCGTGTTGGATTAGGAGCCCTCCCTATTCTAGCACAACCTTGTTTCTAAGTAAGGTTACTTTCTCAGCTACTGGGTTTAGGACTTCAACATATGATTTTGGGGAAACACAATTCAACCCTCACAGAGAACAAATCTTCTGAAGGCAAAGTGCAAAGAGTTCTTAACTGCTCATTAGACATTTAGTATATGAGTATTTCATATTGCTAGTTTAATATTTCATATATTCTGTTTCATTTTACAGAGGATTGGAGGCAGCTTACACAAAACATGAAATAACATTGTGATTAATGAGAAATATACACAGAACTAGATGATGCAACATATAAGTAAAAGTAATATGAGCAAGAAAAGAAGTAAGGTAGAACAGAGGTTAGGAAAGGAATGTACATTATTGGCTGAACACAGCACATGGGCAGTTACTCAGATCTGAGTTTGAATCAGAGCCTCCATATTGTCTAGTTATGTGAACATGAGAAAGCCCTCTAACTTCCCTTTCTCATCTATAATAAGAATAATCTTACCTGTTTTAAGGCATCAAACCTTTCATTCCATTTACAAAATAATTTAATGGGGTGATTTTGCTGAATAGCTTAGCACTGTGCCTGTCCAAATACTAAGTAATGCCATAATGATAGCATTTACTCATACAATAACTTTAAAAAAAACAAATATACTAACCCTTTTATTGTAAGAGTGTTCAAATTTAAATTTGCCTCTGCACTTTCCCAAATGCCAAAGCAAAAAGGGTGATATGATTAAATAAGTAATCATCACATTCACATAGGGAAAGCCTACTGGTTCCTTCAAGGAAGACAAACTTTAGTATTTATACTTCCCCAGAGATATCTTTCAGGTAAGACTTTCTAGAGGTCAGTCTGAATTATATAGTGAAATGTTCTCAAGAAAAGCAATGTTGCATATTTTGAACATTTGTTTCTTATATTCTCTGTGGAAATTTGAAGTATGTAAAATAAAAATACAAGTGATTGAAGAACTAAGATAATTTTATTAGAGTCTGTGGTATTAAGTGGAATATATAGTTTTTTATCATTCTAGAAATATCACTTCACTCAATTTTTTGATAGGGACTAAATAGCAGAGTCTGACTAAGGCACGATCGTTATGTTGATCCTACAGCATTATTCTTCAGTTATTGTCATTTCTTTCAATAGAGAGAGCCAACTATATGTCAGCTCTTCTCAGTGTCCAGGAATTGACAGCAAATAAAAACAGATAAGAATTTCTGTCTACATGGTGCATACATTCTAATGGAAAGAGGCAGAGAACAAAGAATCGTGTAAGTAAATATGCCTGTACATGAAGGTAGATAGCTTCTTACCTCTGCCTAATGTTACCACCATATTCATCCAGAATACAATACATATTTCTTATAAATACACTGACTGAAAGAGCTCATAAGGAGTGAAGGACAGGGAGAGAGAAGCCCAGTGTTGTAGGGCAGTTCTCAGGGCAGGGCTGTATGGAGAGCTCTCCAGGAAAGACTGCCAGGGACCCAGATGTCTTTGGAGCCCAGGAGTGGAGGTAAATCTGAGTCTATGCCATTTTCACAGACAGTGTGAATCTAGTTCCCTATGTATGATTTCTCTGGACTCCTGAGCTTACTTACTATCCACTACTCTAGGAGACGGGCAGGCTGCGACCTGCAGCACTGGTACCCTCATGGCAGTCTTCATCAGTGCCAGGAGGTTAAAAGCTGGTCAGATAACTTGAGTCAGTTGCAGGGACAGATCCCATTAAAAACCATACCACCGCCCACCACTTTTCTCTCTCTCCACCTGATGCAAATTGTTTTCCAGATGCCCCTGCTCCCAACATGAGACCTGTGTCCCTGCCATGGGGCACGGAGTCCTATTCCTCTAGCCTTTATATTCTCCCATGTCTAGCAGCCCAGGCAGGCCAGTGTGTAATTCCTGAGATCCTTAAAAATCCCATAACAATGTTTTCCATTTCACTAAAAATCAGAATTACTAATTGTAGTTTACTCACAATCTGACAAAACAATGAATTTTAGGAAATGGTTGCTCCACTGTTAGTAGGTAGAAGTTTTATGGGTATGGAGGAAGATGAGAAAAAACCTTTTATTCTTTCACACCCAAGTTGAATTTTTTAGCATAACAGGCTGGCATGCTAATCCAAATTACTCCCAACTACATATATCTATGCAGCTGTAAGGCAGAGATAATAAATACTATCATAAGGAATTTCGAGATCTTTGTGTGTATGCACTGTGTGTGTATATTAATATGCTAGCAAAAGTTTTGAAGGTTTAAATAGATGACTATGACAGGGCTGCACTTTACTGAGCCCTGTATTGCCAGAAAACAATAGCTGAGAAATTCCTCAGTCGTTGTTTCTTTTAAATTCCCCTTTTCTGTGTTCTGAGAAACTGCTAGCAGAGAAGGACCACCTTGACCTTGTGTATTCCCAGATGACACCCTCCTGCACCCTTCCTCATGATTTACCTCTTTTATAAAATGCGATTATTCTCCCTTTGATTTGAGATATTTATCATTAACAAACATTCTCTACACTGGAGTAATCTGTATAAAACCATCTCCGTAATTGTGTCATTGTACATTATGCCTGCGGCAACTATCTTTTTTTAACAAAGACAACACAAATTTTGGGCCATATAATTCAATTATGACATAGAATTAAGTAGTTTTTAATGAACCAATCCTTTAGAATTATTATTCCATAAGGACTTAAAAAAGAATACATGCTATTTTTCTTTTTTGAAAATTTGCTGGCTAAGTTAGAGCAAGAGACATCATTTAGTCTTATAGAAAATGCACATCATTTTTTCACATCTGCTTTTAAAAGAAATATATTTTGACTAGAGTTAAAATTTTATTTATTATATGTTTAACCAACCAATGTGAAAGTCTTTTGAGTTTCATAAAAATGTTTTTAGGTTTTTTAAGATGAAACTTTTGACCTGGGGAGTTTTTCTAAACCCACAGGGCAGTTAATCTCCTTTACCTAGGCCTGTATTTGTGCATAAATATTTTGCTAGACTGTAATGTGGGGTAAGTTAGAGAACTAGAAAGTTGTAATCCTCTAAAGAAATAGCAGCATTTGTGTCCATTTAATGGAAGCTTTCTTTTTCATGCATTTTTAAAGGATCCTACTGAATTTTACTACCAGAATATTCTGAAAACTGTCATATTGATATGGATCATTTATTGAGTCTTATCAGTTTCTAGAGGGTCAAAACCTACATGCCAAAAGAGCAATGGGAATTCTGTTTCAAAGTATTCACATACAGCTGCAAAGTCCATTCTAAATAATTTAAAGCTGCCCCTTTTCTTGGCAGCTCTTCCTGGTGCTTTAAGAGCCTGAGGCTGTCCTGGATTTAAAGGATACCTTATTAACTTGGAGTAATTTAAATAGCTTTTCTTTTTGTCCAAAAAACAAGGAGAGAATAAGCAAACGACTGATGCAAACAAAACTGTAAGAGATTTAAGAAAGTGAACTACTTTACAAATCTTTAAAAGTCATTTTCTATATAATAAAATTGCAGTGTAAACAGTATATTGTTTGTGTGTGTGTGTGTGTGTGTGTGTGTGTGTGCACATGCATGCCAGCCAGTACACCAGTATACACCAGTATATACCACATGCCTTGGGTGATAGTCTGCAGGGTCACCAGCTAAGCCAGGCAAGAAAAAGAAATAACAGTCATCTAAATCTGAATGTAGTCAGTAAAAATGTGTCTATTTTTGCCTCCCAACTTTTCTCTGGCATAAATCGTTTTTAGTCCCCTGTAAGGGAGAGGTGGCACTTAGCCTTGATCACCAAAGCTGCCTCATGTCATACATTTTGGTTCTTTCCAGGTTTGATATTCAAAAAGGCCCAGTTTTCTTGATCCAGCCAGCATACTGCAAAGAGATTCTAGGCCCCTGAATATTCCAGTCCTTCTAACTATGGAAGAACACTAGGTATAACATGAGAAAATACTGGGAAAGGCCTGAGAAATACTTGGTAGATAAGGACATAGATAAAAGGCATATTGCTAGGAGTGAGTGGAGAGCTCAACCTCTGAGAGAGAATGGGATAAATCAGAATAAAACAGAAGAAACAGGGAAAAATGTGTTTGCACTTTAGCAAAAGGGATTATTTTTGGAAGGAGTCAAGAAGGAATAAGGTTTTGTGAGTTTACATTAGCCCCCAGATGTGTTCGTTCATGACTGATAAGCAGACAATTCTAACCATTCTGATTGTGCCATACAACCAATTCATCTGCCCTTGGTGATAGAAGCCATTTGTGGGAGTCTTTATTCTTATTATACATATCTACATCTTCCTAGTATCATCTAGCTTCATTTCACTTTTGTCTAGCCTAACCACCTGCTTTGGCACAACAGATTTGATTTACTGCTTGGTTTTCAACTGCACTTACATCACCTGCTACAAAGCCCCCTGCTTGTACCGTGTAGGCCGGGGCCCAAGGAAACACTGGTTTTCCATGTGCACTTTGCTCTGACTGGTGGCTGGCATGGGCTCCAATTTTTCCCTTAAGGTATTCTAGATATGTCCTCCATGTATTTGCCTATTTTAAAGGGCAATTAAGATGATCCATAGTCACCATTTTTTTCCTGCTCTCTTTCTATGTCCTCCTGTTTCTCCTTTAGCTCCCTTTATTACTACCAAACACCTCATTTTTCAGTCTGGTTTTATTGTCTTTTGGTGTCATGAACCAAAGCAATTTTTCCAGATACTCAGTAAACATTTTAATCTTTAAATTCTGGCCTTTCTTTGGCTTTGGAAAGTTGTCTTATGTTATTTCTTCTTTTTTTTTTAGAGCAGTTTTAGGTTTACAGAAAAATTGCATGGAGCACAGAGAGATTTCATATACCTCTTTCTCCTTCCACCCCTGATTGCCTCACATATAGTTTTACCTATTAACATCTTTCATTAATGTGATGGGAATATTCTTTACAATTAATGAACTGATGTTGACACATCATTGTAGTTTACATTAGGGTTCATTCTCTGGGTTTGGACACATGTAGAATGACATGTATCCACAGTATCATAAAGAATAGTTCGCTGCCCTAAAGTTGCCTTATGTCCCAACTATTTACCCCATCCCAACTCCTTGAGTCCCTGGAAAACAATTCATACTTTACTGTCTCTATGGTTCTAACTTTTCCAGAATGTCATATTGTTGGAATAATACAGTATGTACCTTTCTCAAACTAGCTTCTTTCACTTAGCAATATGGATTTAAGGTTTTTCCATGTATTTTGTAGCTTGACAGTCATTTGTTTAACCAGACACCATCTTATATTATTCCTTTGCTCCTTTTTTCTATTCCACATGGCCATGCTCATCTCTTAGATTCCCTAATGTGTGATCTCTTAGGCCTGTTCTCCTATGACTTCTGTCATCATTTTCATCTTTTCTGTCTTCTCCTTTGAATTCTGCAAGAATATCATGACTTCACTTCCACAGTCATATTTTTCAATTTACTATTTATTTCCTCCACTGCAGATTTTAAATATATTGTAGTGCTTTCCATTTCCATGAAATATTTCAAGATTTCAATGAGTTAAATCTACCTAGATGCCTTCATCCTACAAGTAACTGTCACCTCTCATCCCTATTGTTTAAGTACCTTCCTTTCATCCCCACCTCTCCTCTTGGCCTCTGCCCACCTATTCTCCAGAGCTGCCAAGAGGATTATTCTAAAAACAACTTTCATCATGTCAGCTCTCCATTAGTTTTAGAATAAAACTCAAAATCCTCAGTATGGCTTCCTAGGCTCTGAATGAGCCAGCCCTTGCTTCCCTCTTGAGCCTCATCTTGTATTTTTTTCCCCTCATGCTCTCATCTTGGCCTCTTGGTTCTTTGAACATATTTTTTTTTCTCATTTTTAAGGCAGTTTTTCATCCCCTTTCTTCATAGTTTCTCAAGTGTCGGCTATTTCCAACTTATGTTTTCCTTCTCAGTTTAAATGTCAGTTTGTAAGTTTAAAAACCGTTCCTGATTTCAGAAATTTCATCAGGAACCTCTTGGCATCTGTGCTATTTATGGGGCAATCTGCCTCCATAGCACCATGCACATGAACTAATTTCAATTAATTTTAGTTGAGTGGGATCAGGTGAACAGCATATCATCTAAATGCAGACTTTGTGAAGGGCAGGAAGTGTGTCTTCTTCATTCAGGACAGGGTCCTCCAAGCCTAGCTCAGTGCCTGCAACATGGCAGCTGAACAATAAACATTTGATGCATGCAGGCTGTCTTCATTTCTTTCCTTTTCTGCATAGAGGCATTCTAATAGCAGAATTTTAATTCTGATGCACCATTTCAATCTTGTTAAAAATACAAATTAAACATTTGAAAATGTCATTTTCTTCTTTCCAGTGCTCTATTTCAGAGGACATCTCTGCTGATTTCTTTAGAACACATTGTATTCCCTGTTTCAAGAGATCCCGGGTTTTGTTTTTGTTTTCTGTACAAGTATTAACCTCATTGTTCAGGATGAAAAAGTTGAAATAGAAAAAAATATTTCCTTTGAGAATGAAGGTATCTATCTTAAATTGCAGCAAATCTATGATTTCCTCCAGATTTTTGCCCAGCTGTGATTTCCTTTCAATTTGCTATGCAGATTCAGAGATATGGCAGCCTGGGAAGAGAGGGGAAAATGAGAGCTGGAACTGGAGGGTGCTTCTGTGATGAAGAGTTTCCATTTCATGTTTTCCAAAACCATCGGGAGCTCTGGAGCCCCACACAGCTGCTCTTGTCAGAAGCCAGTCCCTGCAGGGTCCCTTTGACAAAGCAGGAGGCTTTCTGCTCAGTGTGGCTTTAGCAAACAGAACCCTTCCTACAGGCATCTTCTGGTTTGAAGGGGATCTCGTGGGTGTCCCCCTGCTGGCCTTGCCTCCAGGCTTACCCTGTCCATCAAAGATGTGGACAGGATTCCACCACTGTTTGCTTCAGTCCTCTCTTATGCAAACTGTTCTTAGGCAAACAAGAAGTGATTGTGTTTTAAATTTCATCTCATGTTCTCTAGCTCAGCTGAAATTTCTCATTGTTTCTGACATGGATTGCACTTTTATTACATGTCTCTCCCTAGTTGAAATCTTTTCAAAGAAGTTTTAGGAGGAAAAATTGCTCTCAAAGTAGCCGGTGCTTACTTTCCTCTTCCCTCCCTCACATTCATTTAAAATGACTTGCTTACGTGCCTGTGGGTAGTTAAGATCTGCACAAGCTGTGATGTTCTCGTATCTCACAGAACACCAGAAGGGGAGGTGGGGTAGCAGAGGTGCTGGGAGGGATCCTGGCCTTTTGTGAGTTGGGTGGGCCTCCTTGTTGCCAGCATTAGTGATGAAGGCTAAGGGCATGGAGCGGGAGAGAGGGGGTTAATCAGGTGGGGTGGTGTTCTGTGCCTCGATTTCACTTCTGTTTAATCCCAGATGAGTGCTATGGTGTCTGGGGCATCCTCACTCGGCCAGGGACTTTGCTGGAATACTGAGACATGCTTCACCCTCCATCAGTACGAGTTAATTAGGGTCAAGAGGCAGTCAGGCAGTCTGTTACAAATAGAACGAATGTTGGGGTTTGCCCAGTGATGGGGCAAGCATACACCTTGAGCATCAGAGAAACCTTTGTAGACTAGTAATTTGCTTTTACAGGTTCAATCTTACCTTATTTCTATTCTCATGTCATGATGGAGGAACCATCAGATGAGTGAATTTAAGATTGATGGACTGCCCCCATACCCCCACTCTGCAGAAGAACACAATTTATGCAATGTGCTCATTAATACTTCAAATGGGGGCAATTTGAGCAGTAGATCTTGCTCCTTTCTTCAGTTTGAAGGTGTAGGTTCAGAAATAGAAGTGTGAAATAACAAAAATTCAACCAAGGAAACTTAAAAATCTAATTGGCTTTATTAGTTGATTCATGAATCAGGCACCTCCATTAAGCTGCAGAGAAAGGTTTTTAAAGGTAGAGAGGCCCACCCACCTAAGGGGAATGGAAAGGGTCTATTAGTAAATTTCCTAGTTCTAACCAGGAAAGTCCACACTGATGGTTAAAGGCTATATTCCTGCAGAGCCTGAAACTGCAGTGAAACTAGGTATTAAGTTTTAGGGCCATTAATATGAGTGACCTAATCTTTGGGTCTGTGTTTTAACAATTTCTCCCTTCTGATCAGATTCTCAGACACCACTCGGTAGTTCTCACAGCTCTTGTTGAATTCACAGGTCACAATGTCAGGTTCGCAATTTTAAAGTCTGTCATCTTCATTTCTTTTCTAATGTTCCAGTCCTGGGGAGATCACTTGCTTGGTGTTAGCTGCTGCAGAGATGCATTTAAAGTCTTTGAGAGAATAAAATGCACCAGGGAGATTATCATGACTACTCTAAGCAGGATAATTCCCATTGTTTGGAGTGTACTTCAGAGCCATGGCTCCCAAGACCAAAAATCAAAGAAAGACCCCTCTGAAGGAGTGACCTTTTTCAACCAGGTGGCTTCTTCTGTGATCCTGTCTGAGTCTCACCTTCCCCAGAAGTGTTAATCCAGGTCCAGTAGGTAGTGTTGGCCATTAGCAGAGACACTTCCCTGTTCCCATAATAAATTTGGCCGGATAGTCTAAGATCTTTTTTGGTTAGCTGTTGTCTTAGCAAGGAATCTGTAAAGTCTTTAAGACTTAAGGATCATGTTCTCATTCTCATTTACTCTTAACCAGGGAAGTATGGCCCTGCCAGAGGAAGCCAGTTCTGAGTCAGGAATGCCTCCTACTAGGTCTTTTCTAACTTGACTATGTAAATCCAGTAGACTGATGAGATGTCTTATTTTGCTTGTGAAAAGTTAGGGGCATAGATAGATTTTCTCCTAGTTTGAAATAAAAGGTTATTCCAAATTCCAGAGGTTACCCCTCTTGGTAATGATCTAGAAGATAACAAATGAAGATATTGTCTTTGTAGGCCAATGCCAGAGTAAAGAAAAGAAAAAGGAGGAGGAAAGTTTTCAAGTGTAGTTAAAATATGAGGTCCTACTCCATTATCTTAGGTAGAAGTGGTCTATACCTCTGTGTCAGCTACTTCTTTGTCAATAACCTTCTAGTTTTGCAGCAGTGTCCGTGGTCAGGAGTACTTGGTAAGGTCACTTCTAATGGGGCTTGAGAGCCACCTTCCTCCAATGACGTCTCCAGACTCTGGACTGTAACCAACAGGAGCCTTTGAAATGGGGTCTGGGAGAACTTCTTTAACTCGTTGCTGATAGGGTTTAGCATAAGACATTAAAGACTTTCAGTGGGTGGTCACACTAGCATAAGACAACAAGGAATCAACAGAAGTTTATATAGCAAAGACATTAGTCTTCTGGTGACTGTCTCATGTGGAGTGTGTTTTTGTTCGGAGATACCATATTTTTTCAGCCTGACCTGATTATTAAGGGTGATGAGGAGAAGTGATAATCCCAAGAAGTTTGTGAGGCTTACTCTAAAAGCTTGTGTAATTTTCCTGGTGAAGGAGCTGCTTCCATCACTGGAGATTACTAAAGGTATACCCCAAGTGGGGAACGCTTTTACTAACTGTTTCTTTGCTACTGTGAGGGCATCAGCCTTGAGGTACAGGAAGGCTTCAACCCACCCAGAAAACATACACACAATAACAAGGACATACTGGTAACCCGCACTAAGTGGCAGGGTCATGAAGTCCAGCTTCAGGTATTTAAAAGTTCCGGAGGGAGGAGTTCTGAGGCCTCTGAGTATATAAAAATAATTTTTCCAGGATTATGGACCTGATGGTTGAGGCATTGCTGGTAGACTGCACAATTTCATAAAAGTCTCCCCACCAATGTGGATTCATAATTTGAGTCACTTTAAATCCACCATGGTGGGTGAAGGAATGTAAAAACCAATAAATGGGGTTTGCCAGGGAGCTGGGCAGAACCAAGCTGCCCTCTTGGACCTCCCATAGCCCCAACGGTTCATTTAATTTATGATCATTGTTTACTCATCTTAATTTCTCTGATTCAGGAACAGACTGTTGCCATGTTACAAGTACATAGGCGTGGCAAAAGTCTGGCAACATTAAGTTGTATTTTTATAGATCCTGTAGCTGCTTTTGCATGAAAGCCAGCTGGGGCCTTTCCCTGATATTCAGGTTTTAGTTCTTTTAGGTGAGCCTCAATTTTGATGACCACAATTTTAGAAGGTAAAAAAATAATTAGAACTGATAACATTATACCTGGACATATCAGATTTCTAGGAAGTTTGCATAATTTCTAGAACACTTATATACAAAAACAACATAAATAAAGCTTAGTATTCTTGGCAATGTTTCCCATATAATTTATTGTATCAAACAATCCTAATTAGTTTGTTTCTTCTGGGTCAAAAAAGACTTCACTTAGAACTTGATTTGGGGAAGTTTGTCAAAATATACTAAATAAAAAGATTTTAAAACATTTGGTCAAATAAGATCATAGGCCACTGTGAAACAATACTTTTTTACCTAGTTAGCCAAACACTTCTCAAGAAAATACAGAAGGTTACATAGTTGCTGGTAAACTCTAGCTCTTTTAATATTGAAAAGATTGTTTTCTTAAGAAAACTATAAGATTTGATAAAGACACAACGTACGATTGTTTTTCTGGACAGATTACATTAAAGATAATTAAAAGCCTTTGGTTCCAATATCTTATTAACCACAGAGCAATAATTTGTCCTTTTAACAGAAAGACCAAATTCTAGTCTTGCATTGGCATAATTTCAGTACTAAAAGAATTCTGAAGTATATTCATTTTACAGCCAGCTTAACCCTCCATTAAAATTTCTTTCCAAAGATTCCTTTCCCACCCATCTGCCACAACTTTCTCTTTCATATTATATTTTGTCCTAAGTTTTCCCATAACCAGTTTTGCTTTAGGATAAAATTACTTTTCCCTCAACAAAACTGGATTTCCATTCCTCATACCTTCAGCAAGAAAGCATAATTTTCTTGCACACAGTGATGTTCCCCGTATTATCTCTAGTAGCTTTAATTACATTCAAATTTTTTAAGTTTTAGAAGTTTTGATTTCTAGTCAAACTAAGTAGTAAGCAATTGTGAACACTAGCATCCTTTACATTGGCAAATTAATGAATATATTTCATAATTTCTATAATCATATGCCTTTGTCAGTTTTTCAGTGTAGCACTAACACATCCAAATATCTTTTAGTTTCTTGGTTATAAGAAGCTAAAAGTAGAAAAACCTATATTCTGTAATTAATGTTTCAGTATATTATTTGGAAACAATGTAGATTTAATGATTATCCATCCTCTAAAGTCTGAGGCTTTGAGTTAATATTTGGGGAAACTCTTTAAATAGACACAAATGTTGCTGGGAAGTTCATTTTATCTTCCATCTATTGAACTTACTTGTTTTTAATAATTATTTTAGATTACCTATAAAAACTTAATTTAACATAAGACAGCTACATTTCTTGTTGATAGATTTTGTTTACATGAACTTATTTGGTTAGTAACCCTATGTAGAATGAAAGCATACCTAATATTGATAACTCTAAAGACTGCTTTAATCAAACCAGCAAATTTAAACTAGCTTTTATTTACTAAGACTTATCCTAGATCACATGAACTTAAAAAAAATGGTTTTGTTCCATTTCTGAGATTTGGAAATGCTTAATTCTGGATTTAGAAAACACCACAGAAATATATAACACATGAACAGACAGAGACCCTATAGTTCTTGTTTTCAGCCAAGAGACAGGTGTGATAATGCAAAACTCACTAGCAAATAAAAGAACAGTTGTATCCATTCTGACAGATGGAATGGGTTAAGGTTATGAGCTCAGTTGGCTAAATATTCTTCTGCTGATGTTTGTGGAGAAAGTTATGAGATTTGTATTTGCTCTTGACAAGTAACTATATGGAAACTGTGAGCCAGATTTTGGACAAGGATGCTTCATCATCTGTATTTCTAATGGCCTTCTATTTCTGTTTTTTTCCTTCAGGCTTAGGCATGGGGAATGATCTAGACAAGAAGAGCTCTCTGAGAGGTTATAGGCCTTTTGAAACAAATAGGACAGATGTTGGGATTGGTAAAAAGGAATGGGAAGAATTTGAATTGTTTTTAGTGTGCATTTCTAATTTTGTAAACATTTGTAAGATGAGAACAGTTGCTCTCAATTCCTCATAGATTGGGTTGTAACTTAAATAATGGTTGATCCACCTATCCAACTACATTATCGTCAATTTGCTTTTTTTCCCTTCTGGGTACATAGTTCTAATGTTAACGTAAGGGAGAAGACCTTAAAAAAATTATATCAGGCTTTGAATATTAACTTCCAGTCTAGCCAGTTTTTTGATTATAGACTTACTTAAAAAAAGTCTTTTAAATATCTTGCCAATTTTCAGCTGGGACAGTCAATACTTTTGGCAGTATTGAATCATCCCTCTTGGGTAAAACTCTTTGATCTGTCCTCAAAGAGACTGAAAGTTTACTACCTTCTAAGATCCAGAGCCACTTCCAAAGAGAACCGAAAGTATGAACAGGCAGGCAGAAAACTGAGCCCAGTTTTTAGTAGCTAAAACAAACCAGCAAGAAGACAATAACTATCATGGACAGAGAAGGGAAGGAACAACGTGAAATTTTATTTTGCTCTCTTGACTGGGTGCTACAGACATTCAGAGGTGCCACTTTTGGTGATAATTTTCACCCTTTGCTGGCTCCTGCCAATTTTTTCAAGATCTTCTCTACAGGCTTTCTCCTTGTATCTACCAGAGTTTCTCCTTGGCTGGTCAAGGGAAACACACATTACTTTACTAGAAAATTCCTTAGTTTTGTTAACTCTGGGCAGGGTCCAAATGGGGGTGTCTATAAGGCTACTAACTAGGCAGACTTGTGTTTGCAGTTTCATTTTTCCACTCTGAAAAAACACTGCAGGTGGAAAATAGAGGAAAGCAATAGTAGGTATGCCAGTCTTACTGTCTTTTCTTTTAGGTAATTCATATCTTTCAATTTTGCATTGGATTTTTTGCAGTGAAACTCTTAATGAAGTCATTTTGGAGTTTTAAAGAGTTTACTTTTAAATACACTTTCTAAGTGATTTCATCTAGTGGGAATCTTCCTCACACTGGCTGTAGTCATTCTACATTGTGATTCCCCTGAGGGCTGGCAGCAGTTTGGTAGGACTCAAGCTGCACATGGAGTTTAACCTACATTTGCCGTCTAATCATAGGGTCCTTATCCTGTCAGATATTGAGACAAGTGCTCAGGACACAAAAACAGTCTTAGTAAGATTTTGCCATTTTTGCTAGAGATCTAGAGCTTCCAGACTTACAGTTCTTAAACATAAAATAGGCAGGTGTGGTAGAAGATGACACATTCAACTCTTTGGATTTAAAAGATCCCATTTCTCCTAGCTAGGCCTTTGGGTTTCTCAGAGCCAAACTTATTAGGTACTGTGGGACTGTGCGTATTTTACAGCATCCCTCCTTGCATGGAAGCTTTCTTGAAGTTGGCGGGTGACCTAGTGTTACTTGAAAAGCTGACCCAGGCCCATCAGTTTTTGTGCCTTTTTGACCTCTTGAGATCCCCATCAGTACAGCCTTTCTCTACACAAAAGACAAAGCTCTTCCTTAACTATACGGGCAGTAACCAGGAGCAGGCCCTGTGTGCACCACCACCACTTCCCGTGGAACCTTGGACTGGGAAAGGGATGGACAAAGGCTGGAGGCTGCAGACTGATTCCAAACAAAATGGAAGACCATAGCTGCCACCAACATTTCGCAGTTTGGATCCAGGGACAAAGCCAAGGTTTAGGGTTTTCCACTTAGGGAACTGTGGTCTCCAGCTGGGCTCCAGGAAGAACCCTTGGCCAGCTCAAACTGAAAGAAAAGTCAATTGGTTGGAAGCTTGAATGCAAAGATGGTAGAGCTTAGAACCCAGAGGAACTTACTTTCTGAAATGGTAGAAAGGCAGTGAACTCAAAGGGTCCAAGAGGTGTCATGCCCGTGTGTCTCATTTTCCCAAATGCCACTGGAAGTTCACTTCAAATCCTGTCAGTACCACCAAATCTGTTAAATAACAAAACTTCAACTGAATAAATTTAAAGATCTAATTGACTTTATTAATCAACTCATAAATCAGAAAATTATTAGCAAAGACTCCATTGTTTTAGGCAAGGTCACCCTCCTAAGAGAAATGAAAGGGGTCTATTAGTAAATTTCCTAGCGCTGATGAGGAAATTCCATGTTGACTAGTTAAAGGTTACATTCCTGGGGGTGCTAGAACTATAGTTAGGTTAGGATTATCCTGGGTTACTGACATCAGCATTACATTACAATTAACAAGAGTGATTGCATCTTTGGGCCAGTGGTTTTCTTTTTAACAGAAGTTTGTATTAGACACCTGTATTTCCCACCCAAACAAAATGGATTTAATGGTTTTCTCTCTAAGTCTTGAATCTAATGCTTTAATTTGATTTAATTTAAGCAGCTTTACAGTTTTACTTTTACATAAGCCAAACCAATTTGCTTTGGTATTAATCAACCCTTCAACTGAAATTCGTAACTGTCTATGAGAAAATGGAATATTTCCTATTCCAGAAAAGTCAAAGGAAATATTAATTTTCTTTTGAGCAAATTTTACTTCTCAAAAATCAGTCTGTGAGTTTAGTATTGACTGAAAAAAACCTCATCTTTAATTTCTTAAAATAGTTTTTGTTATGGTAAATGTTAAATAGATTTTGGTCAACTATGACTTTAGGAATAAATTTTGTGAAATGTTTTGTTAGAAAAAAGTGCTGTGACACTAAAAATTGCATTTGTACAACTCTTTAAAAGGAAAAAAGTGGCAACTATTGAATATACTAGAGGTAAGAATTTTTAATGTCTTATCTCCTTATTTAACACTTGGCAATGAATTTATGAGATTTTAAATGAATGGATATCCTATTTTTAATATAATCAATCAAATGAAGCAAACTATCTTTTCCTCTTTTCATTTTGCTTTCCATTTGTGTCATGGACATTCTGGGGCTCTGAGGTGGGGGGCTTCTTTTCTGGTCATTCCTGTTGTGAAGGTTTCTTTTTCTGTGAATATATGTATTTGGAGAATGTGGTCCAGCAAGACTTACGCCATTTCATTCCCCAACTAGCACGTATTTAGTTGCTGTTGTGTGTCAGGTATTATTCCAGGTATTTACAGTTTATCAATTAATATAACTCATTATAACCTCTGAGTTAGATGCTATTTTCATCCCCATATGGGAGATGGGAAAGCTGAAGAAGGAAGAGGTTAAGTGGCTTGCCCATTGTATCAGACCTGCAAAGGTACAGAATAGAAAGTAAAATCCTGACAGCTCAGCTTTAAGCATATAACAGAGTGTGGAATATACAGTGTTGATATAATAAAGTGCAAAAATATAAAAAATATGTATATTTTTTTAGAGGATCACACTTCAAAGAAGAAATAAAACAGTTCATTTGGCGTTATCACTTGCTGGGGAACAACAACTGGGTCTCTTCTACGATAGCAGCATAGGAAGACCGTGAAGTCACCTGCCCTCATGGGCACACAGATGTACACACTTATATACAGAAAGTCCTCCTGAAGAAGAACTGGCTGGACAGCTGCCGCACCACAAAAGATAGAGAGACCACACAGAGTGTAGTAGGAAAGACAGACACAGTCGTGATGGCAACTTTACCCCTGACAACAGTGCTATGAATGAGGGACCCAAAAGCAAATTCACCCACCTGGGGGAACGGCCAAAAGCTGATTTAAAGGGTAACTGGAATATAAGTAATGGACACCTTTATACTAACCCTAGAGAGCCCACCAGATGGTAGGAGGACTGCCGGATCTATCTCTGGGGTCATTGTTTACATTGCCCCTCCACCTTGATAGCGCAGATGGGGAGAGAATCTTGGCTTTGGAGCCCCATCTGTCGTACCAGGGTAAGACATAATGGCAAAACTGCAGATTTAGCTCTAACCACCTCACTGGGGGACCTCTGCATCACTTGTCCTGCAGCTCCAGCACAACTCCAGCCAAAGTCCCCAGCACAAGCAGCCCACGGGGGACATTCCTACATATGGCCACTCCTTCAAGACTGGGTTAGATGTGGGTGTCACCTAATTCATAGAAACAAACACAGGAAATCAGAAAGAGAGGAATGTGCTCTAAATGAAAGAACAAAACAAAATGGAGTTATAAAGATAGTCACTGGACTTGAGTGGATAAGCTAAGAATGTCAACAAAGAAAATATAAAAAGAACTAATCAGATGCAGAATAACAGATCAGTGGATGTGGGAGATAGAGTAATGGAAAGCACCCAAGCAGAACAGCCAAAAGAAAAAATAATTTTGAAAATGAGGATAAGTTAAGAGAACTCAGGGACAACATGAGCATTCACCTGGAAGGGGTCCCAGAAGGTGAGAAGAGAGAGTAAGGGCCTAAAAACACCAGGAATCACAGAGAAACCCCACCTAGACAGATTGTCTTTTATCTTTGATATTTTAATTACTAAGAATCTTAAAAGCATCAAGAAAAAACAACTATGTTAATATTGACTACTATATACTTAGGACATTGATTATTACTCATGGTAACCAAAAACCTGTAATAGGTATACAAAAAATAAAGGGAAAGATCAAAAGAAAGGAACAGACAAGAACTACAAAACAAGAACACAATGGGAGTAAGAACACATATGTCAATAATTATTGTAAATGTATATGGAATCAAAGTTCCAGTCAAAAGACATTCAGTGATTGAATGGATTAAAAAAAAGACTCATTTCTATGCTGCTTACAAGAGACTCACTTCACACCTAAAGTCACATTAAGGTTGAAAGTGAATGGATGAAAGTTATTCTATGCTAATAGAAGTGAAAAAAAGCTAAGGTAGCAGTATTATATTAGACAAAAATGACTTCAAAGACTACAGATGAATTTAACATACATACAGAACATTTTATCCAAAAACAGCAGTATACACATTCTTTATACATACACATGGAACTTTCTCCATGATAGATCACATTAGGCCACAACTAAAGCCCTAATAAATTTAAGAAGGTAGAAATTATGTCTTTGCCCATCACAAGCATATGAAACTGGAAATCAGTTACACCTACAGGAAGTAGTAAAAGAAGAACAAATGAAGCCCAAAGTTAGTAGAAAGACAGATATGAAAAGAGTGGAAATTAATGGAATACAGACTTAAGAAATAATGGCAAAGAGCAATGAAACAAAGAGCTGATTCTTTGAAAAGATAAGCAAAATTGATAATCCTTCAGCCAGACTCATCAGGTAAAAGGGAGAAAGGATTCAAATAAATAAAATCAGATATGAATGACCAGTTAAAAATGGCACCACAGGAATACACAGGATTATAAAAGACTACACAAAAAATTATATGCCAACAAAATGGACAACCTAAAAGAAATTTCTAGAAATATACAATCTTCCAAATAATGAACTAGGAATAAATAGGAAATCTGAACAGACCAATTGCTAGTAATGAAACTGGATTAGTAATCAAAAAACTTCCAACAACAAAAACCCAGGACCAGATGGCTTCACAGGTGGATTCTACCAAATACATTCAAAGAAGAGTTAATACCTATCCTTCTCAAATTATTCTAAAACATTGAAGACGAAGGAATGCTTCTAAGAGTTTATGAGGCCAACATTACCCTGATACCAAAACCAGGCAAAGACACTAATCAAAATAGAAAATTACAGATCAATATCCCCGAAGAAAATAGACACAGAAATTCTTAACAACATATTAGGAAACTGAATTACATTAAAGGATCGTTCACTAATGGGACCAAGTGGGATTTATTCCAGGGATGCAATGATGGTTTAATTTCTGCAACTCTGCCAATGTGGTATACCACATCAACAAAATGAAGAATAAAAAGCATATGATAGTGTTAATGTAGAGTAAGCATTTGACAACAAAGTAAGCGTGGAGAGAACATACCTCAACATGGTAAAGTCTGCATATAGCAAACACACAACTAGTATCATACTCAATGGTAAAAGTTGAAAGCTTTTTCTCTAAGGAACATGTCAAGGGTCCATACAAACTCTAAGCACTTTTATGATTAGCCACATAATCAGCATTCAGATTGGTAAGGAAGAAGTAAAATTGTCACTGTTTGCAGGTAACATGATACTATATATACTTTACTAGAGACTCTACCAAAAAACTATTAGAACTAATAAATTCATTAAAGTTACAGGACACAAAATCAATACACAGAAATCTGTTGCATCCCTATATACAAATAATGAACTAGCAGAAATTCAGAAAACAATTCCATTTACAATTGAGCAAAGAGAATAAAATACCAAGGAATAAATTTAACCAAGGAGGTGATAGACCTGTACTTTGAAAACTGTAAGATATTGATGAAAGAAATTGAAGACACAAATAAATGGAAAAGATACACTGTGCTCACGGATTGAACAAATTAATATTGTTGAAATGCCCATACTGCTCAAATCAATCTGCAGATTCAGTGTAATCTCTTTCAAAACACCAATGGCATTTTTCACAGACCTATAACATTATAATCCTAAGGTTTGTATGGAACCACAAAAGGCTTTGAATAACCAAAGGAATGTTGATAAGAACAAAAGTGAAGGGATCATGTTCCCTTGTTTCAAACCATACTATAAAGCTTTAATAATAAAACAGTATGATCCTGATACAAAAACAGACACACAGATGAGAGAAACAGAATAGGGAGCCCAGAAATATACCCAAGCTTATATGGTCAATTAATCTCTGATAAAAGAGGCAAGAATATACAGTGAGAAAAGACAGTCTCTTCAATAAATGGTGTTAGGAAAACTGGCCAGCTACATGCAAAAGAATATAAGTACTTTTATATTCTTACAGCACACACAAAAATAAATTAAAAATGGATTAAAGATCTAAATGTAAGGTCTGAAACCCTAAGACTCTTGAAAGAAAACATAGGCAGTAAACTCATAGACACTGACTTGAGCGGTTTTTTCTACTTGTGTCTCCCCATGCAAGGGAAACTAAAGCAAAAACAAACAAGTGAGACTATATTAAACTAAAAAGGTTCTGCACAGTGAACTATTAACAAAATGAAAAGGCAACCTACTGTATGGGAGAATATATTTGCAAATGATATATTCTGCAAGGGGTTAGTACCCAAAATATATAAAGAACTCATACAACTCAACACCAAAAAGTACCAACTGAAAAATGAGAAGAAGACATGACTAGACATTTTTCCAAAGAAGACATTCAGATGGCCAACAGACACATGAAAAGATACTCAACATCACTAATCCTCATAGAAATGCAAATCAGACCACAATGAGATATTACCAGTCAGAATGGCTAGTATCTAAAAGTCAAGAAATAAAAAATGTTGGCAAGGATAAGGAGGAAAGGGAACCCTTGTACACTGTTGGTGAGAATGTACACTGGTTCAGCTGCTATGGAAACAGAATGGAGGTTCCTCAAAAACTAAAAATAGAAATACCATCCCACCAATAATTCCTCTTCTGGGATTTTGCCCAAAGAAAATGAAAACATTAATTTGAAGAGATACTTCTATGTTTATCATAGCATTATTTACAATAGCTAAGACATGGAAGTTCCCTAAATGTCCATCAATAGATGAATGGATAAAGAAAATATGGTACATATACACAAAGGAATAAATATTCAGCCATACAAAAGAATGAAATCTTGCCATTTGTGACAACATGGATGGACCTAGAGGGTATTATGCTAAGTGAAATGACAGAGAGAAAGACAAATACCATATGATCTCACTTCTGTGTGGAATCTAAAAACAAACAAAAAAGAAATAAACTTATAAATATAGAATAAATTAGTGATTGTCAGAGGGGAAGAGATGGAGGAATGGCACAAATTTCCAATTATAAAACAAATCATGTGGAAGAAAAGTACATGGGGAAAAGGTCAATAATATCATAATCACACTTATCCTGGGGATTATTTCATAACATATGTAACTGTTGAATCATTATGCTGTATACCTGAAACTACTATAATATTATGTCTCAATAAAATTAAAATATAAATAAATAAAACAGATCATCCTGAAGTGTATATAACCACCTGTTCTGGACAGAATGTTTGTATCCCCTCAAAACTCATAGTTAAAACCCTAACCTCCAGGGTGATGTTATTTAGAAGTGAGGCCTTAGGAAGAAAGTTAGGTTTAGATGAGGTGGTGAGTATGAGACCTTCAGGAAGGTATTAGTGCCCTTGTAAGAGGAAGAAGAGAGACCCCAGCCCTCCCTCCCTCTGCCATGTGAGGACACAGTGAGGAGGTGGTCATCTGTAAGCCAGGAACAAGGCCACATGACCACACTACCACTCTGAACTCAAATTTCTAACCTCCAGAACTTTGAGAAATGTCTGTTGTTTAAGCTGCGCAGTCTGTGATATTCTGTTTCAGCTTAGCTAAAACACTGCTACGTGGGAGAGAAATCCACGTGAGTGGGTCCCCAGATTATTACTTAATGTTATGCTAATTATAAAATTTTTAAATTTGATAAAAAAGAAAAAAAGCTTAAAGATTGATGTCTGTCCTGTAGCAGTCTGAACTTTTCAATCCTTGATCTGTAAGATTGACCTTTATATACATGAGGAAGTTTCATGGTAGTTTCTGTGGTTGTTGATAAAAAATTCTCCTGATAAACTAAAATATCATCAAAATGGAAATTTTATTCTCACCTTACTTCCTCTTATTTCCAAGTAAAGCAAAGAAATATGCAAACCTACCCAACAAATAGACAACTTTAGGCATTTGTGTTTCTACTTAGATTTTTCCCTCTGGCCTGGGAATCCTTGTGTAGTTAACTCGTTTCTTGTTGTGGTAGAAAGAGTCTCTCTAAGTGACATTAAACCCAGGTCACATATACAGTTGGTGAAAACTTTACTCTTATAATCAATCGTCTTAGCTATTTTTTTTTAATCTAATTATTTATTCTTGGGCTGAGCTAATGCCTTGCAGCCAAGCAAATTTTTATGGCTCTATATAATTTCTAAACAAATAGGATGTATAAAGGAAATGAAAATGCTGACATTGTATTTCTATAATGGCATGAGTGGCCTCAGTATTACAAAGTATACTTTTATTGCATCCACCCATCAAGTTGTTTATCTGAAGCATGGATTGAAATGTAATTTAGAAATATGATGTTGGCACTTGAGCCCAATAACTAGACTATGAAATAAACAGACAAATGTAAATGATCCAGAAACAGAAAACAACTGACTTACAAGGCCTCTAATAATTTAAACATGGCTAACAGAGTCTTTTACGGTGTGTGTCTAAATCAGGCATTTTGAATAAAGAAAAAGGTTCCCCCTTAGTTCATATCCAAATCATCATTCACTTGAAAATATTCAGATAGTTGGGACTAAGGTGCTTTTTGCCTAAATTAAAGAAAACACATACTCTTTTTTTTTAATGGTGCTGTGTGTGCGTGTGTGTGTGTGTGTGTGTGTGTGTGTGTGTGTGTGTGTGTGTGTGTATGGGAATATTTCTCAGGAATCTAAGTTTAGGGAACAATGTTATTGATCCTAGGGAACAATATTACTGATCCTACCCAACCTTTCTATAATTTAGCCTGAACATTATTTTTCACAAGCTGAAAGTCAAGTAAGAGAGAGACTAGGAAAACATAGAAGGCCATTTCTCTCTTTGACAGTATTTACTAAATATCATCAACGTATAGCAAACTCCAGGCGTTGGGTGGCCGATTAGGAAGGTGGATTCTGAAATCTCACATGTTGATAAACCTAGCAAACATCATAATGGATTGATATTCCAGAGGGAAGAGGATGAGGTGAGTTTAACTGAACTGTTCACCTTATCTCAGGTTTGCATTTTCTTTGTATTTCTCTTTTTTTCTCTTTCCTAAACTCACATCTACTCCAGCCTCATTGATTACAGAAGTGAGACTATCATGGGGAGATAAGATTAGTCTGGAAATTCCAGAAATATTTAATGAGAGAATGGATGAGTAGAAGAAACAGGAGAATGAGCTCAATTGGGCAAATTTGGTTTTCAAATTACCTTGATATACTAATTCAGTATTTACAGGCATCATATTCTGCCTAGAATTTTACAAGTATATTCTAAGTAGTGAAGTTTTTGGTTGTTAATATTATTCCCCCTTTTTGAGCTCCTCTCCCACCTTACGTTCTTTCTTTTCTGTCCTATAAGCTCTCAAGGTACTTTTCTGCTGCTTTTGGGTATCTGAAATCTTCCATGTTATATGAGGCTATGCACCACCCCACCCCTCATATTCTCTCTCCTTTCCCTAATACCCAAATTTCAGAGAAATGCTGTCTCAGCTAAATGCTATTCTTACTAACATAATTCACACTGTGGTATGATAAATAAAGAACAATTTCCCACAATGCTTTTTTTTCATTTTGAAAAAATATATGATTTACCAAAATGATTCTCTTTGTGGAAAAATATTTCAGCTGAGAACCTCTCACATTCCAGGTGTATTCTAGCCACCTCTTTGCTGCATCACTCTCAGAGACAGATACTTAATCAGTATTTCTAGCCTAGGTAGTATATCAGAAAGAGTATGGATATTGAAATTCAGATGTAACTTCAAATACCAGCTCCTTCAACAAGTAGGGTCAGTGATCTTGAACAAAGGATCAAATCACAATCACTTTTGGGGCCTCTGAGAAAATCTGGTAATACCAATCTCATGAAATGGACATGAGATGATATATATGTATAATGTACCTAGGAGAGTGCCTTGCACATTGCATACACTTAATCATATGTTTAACTTGATTTAACATTTATTGTTTAAATGATTTGAATTTCATAGAATCATAAATGCTAAGATAGGAAGGTAGTTAGATAATTGAATACATCCTCCTTACTAACAGATGAGAAAGCTGAGGTTCAGAGAAGATAAGTGTCCTACCAAAGGCCATTAAATAATGAGAAATGGGGTTAGAATCTAGGCTGAGGCAGGATTTAACAAATGCTGTTCTTATTCTTTTTAGGGGGGGTTAT
The DNA here is from genome assembly GCA_032199065.1 of Smutsia gigantea. Lineage (NCBI taxonomy): Eukaryota > Metazoa > Chordata > Mammalia > Pholidota > Manidae > Smutsia > Smutsia gigantea. The sequence continues at coordinate 91,444 of JAVSCE010004412.1, forward strand.
TAAGGTATTATTGATACACACTCTTAAAAAGGTTTCACATGAAAAAACAATGTGGTTACTAAATTTACCCATATTATCAAGTCCCCACCCATACCCCAATGCAAGTCACTGTCCATCAGTGTATTAATATGCCACAGATTCACTATTTGCCTTCTCTGTGTACACTGTTTTCCCCTTGATACCCCACACCATGTTTACTAAACATAATACCCCTCAATCCCCTTCTCCCATCCTCCCCACCCACCCTCCACACCCCTCCCCTTTGGTAACCACTAGTTCCTTCTTGGAGTCTCTGAGTCTGCTGCTATTTTGTTCCTTCAGTTTTGCTTCATTGCTATACTTCATAAGTGAGGGAAATCATTTGGCACTTGTCTTTATCTGCCTGGCTTATTTCACTGAGCATAATACCCTCTAGCTCCATCCATGTTGTTGCAAATGGTTGGATTTGTTTCTTTCTTATGGCTGAATAGTATTCCATTGTGTATAGGTACCACCTCTTCTTTATCCATTGATCTACTGATGGACACTTAGGTAGCTTCCATATCTTGGCTATTGTAAAAAGTGCTGTGATAAACATAGAGGTGCATACGTCTTTTTGAATCTGAGAAGTTGTATTCTTTGGGTAAATTCCAAGGAGTGGGATTCCCAGGACAAATGGTATTTCTATTTTTAGTTTTTTGAGGAACCTCCATATTGCTTTCCACAATGGTTGAACTAGCTTACATTCCCACCAGCAGTGTAGGAGAGTTCTCCTTTCTCCGCATCCTCACCAGCATTTGTTGTTTTTAGTCTTTTGGATGCTGGTCATCCTTACTGGTGTGAGGTGATATCTCATTGCGGTTTTAATTTTCATTTCCCTGATGATTAGTGATGTGGAGCATCTTTTCGTGTGTCTGTTGGCCATCTGAATTTCTTCTCTGGAGAACTGTCTCTTCATATCCTCTGTCCATTTTTTAATCAGGTTATTTGCTTCTTGGGTGTTGAGGCATGTAAGTTCTTTATATATTTTGGATGTTAACCCCTTGTCGGATATGTCATTTACAAATATATTAAAATGTCAAGAAATACCAAGTGTTGTGGAGGATATGGAGAAAATGATACCTTTTTGCACTGTGGGTGGGAATGTAAACTGGTACAACCACTATGAAAAACCAGTATGGAATTTCCTCAAAAAAATTAAAAAATAGAAGTACCATATGATCCAGTAATTCTTCTTGATTTTTACCCAAAGAAAACAAAAACACTAATTCAAAAATATATATGCACCTCTATGTTTACTACAGCATTATTTACAATAGTCAAGATAAGGAAACAATCGAAGTGTCCATCAATACATGTATAAAGAAGATGTGGTATACATATAATGGAATATTAGTCAGCTGTAAAAAAAATGAATGAAATCTTGCCATTGTGACATGGATTGAACAATAAGTTATTATGCTAAGTGAAATAAATCAGAGAAAGAAAATTACCATATGATTTCACTTATGTGTGAATCTAAAAAACAAAACAAATAAACAAATAACCCAAGAACAGACTCATAAATACAGAGAATAAACAGGTGGTTGCCAGAGGGAAGGGGGAAAAGGGAAAGGCAAATAGGTGAAAGGGATCAAAAGGTATTAACTTCAAGTTATAAAATAAATAAATCACAAAATAAAAGATACAGCATGGGAATATAGTCAATAATGTTGTAATAATTTGGTATAGTGACAGATGGTAATTACACCTATTGTGGTCAGTGTTTCACAGTGTATATAATTGTGACATCACTATGTTACATACCTGAAACTATTATAATACTATTTCAAATATACTTCAATAAAAAAACTTAAAATGTCAAAAATTAAAGAGAAATCTTAAAAGCTGCATGAGAAAAGCAAAGTTATGTACAAGTGGAATTCCATGAGGCTACCTTAAGCTGGTTTTCAGCAGAAATTTTGCATGCCAGAAGGGAGAGCATGATATATTCAAAGTGATGAGAGGAAAAAACCCTTCAACTAAAAATATTCTACATGGCAAGGTTATCATTCAGAATTGAAGGAGAGAGAAATAGTTTGCCAGACAAAAGTTAAAGGAGTTCATCACCACCAAACAAGCCTTACAGAAAGCGTTGTTACTTCTTTAAGAATAGGCCATAAACAGGAGTAAGAAAATTATGAAAGGAAAAAATTTCACTAGCCAAAGCAAACAAATAGTAAAGGTAATAGATCAATCTCAAAGCTAGTCTGAAATTCAAATGACAAAAGTAGTTAAATCAATTATCTACACAAATATTAGTCAATGAATACATAAAATAAGATAATGGAAAAAATGTAGAGGGGGATAATAAAATAGTAGTACTTCTGGAATGTTTGAACTTAAGCAACCATCAGCTGAATACAGATTGCTATATATATAGGATTCTCTATATGAACCTCACAGTAACCACATAATTAAAAACTGTAAGAGGTGCATGTAAAGTAAAGAGAAAGGAGCCCAAGCATAACACTAAAGAAAGTCATCAATTCACAAGGGAAGAGAGGAAGAGAAGAAGAAGGAGACAAAGAACTACCAGAAAACATTGAACAAAATGGCAATAAGTACACACTTATCCATGATTATTTAAATGTAAATGGACTAAATGCCCCAATCAAAAGATCTAGGGTGACTGAATGAATAATTTAAAAAAGACCCTTTTATATATTGCTATTTATTTAAATGTAATTTAAATGTAATTTTTATTTAAATGTAATTTAAATGATTATTTAAATGTAAATGGACTAAATGCCCCAATCAAAAGATCTAGGGTGACTGAATGAATAATTTAAAAAAGACCCTTTTATATATTGCCTATAGGAGACCTAAAGACATACACAGACTGAAAGTAAGGGATGGGAAGAGCTATTCTATGCAAAAGGAAAAAAAAATGCTGCGGTAGCAGTACTTATAAAAAATTGACTTCAAACGAGAAACTGTAACAAGAGACTAAGAAGGGCATTACATAAGAATAAAGTGATCAATCTGAAAGGAGGTATATAATTATAAATATTTATGCACCCACCAAAGGGGCACTTAAATATATACAGCAAATATTAACAGACAGGAAGGGAGAAATTGACAGTAATACAATAATGGGAGAAGACTAACACCCCACTTACATCAATGGATACATCATCTAGACAGAAAATCAGCAGGGAAACACTGGCTTGGCATGACACATAAGACTAGATGGACTTAACAGACATATATAGAACATTCCATCCCCAAACAGCAGAATACACATTGTTTTCAAGTGAACATGGAACATTGTTCAAGATAGATCACATGTTATGCCACAAAACAAGTCTCAGTAACTTTAAGAAGTCTGAAATCATATCAGGCATCTTTTTCAACTTCAAGGTTATGAAACTAGAAATCAATTACAAGGAAAAAACTGGATAAAGCACTAATTTGTGGAAGCTAAATAATATACCACTATACAACCAATGGGTCAATAAAGACATCAAAGAGGGCATCAAAAAATACCTGGATACAAATGAAAACAGAAACATGATGGTTCAAAATCTTTGGGACACAGCAAAAGCAATTTTAAGAGAGAAGTTTATAGTAATACAGGCCTAGCTCAAGATGCAAGAAAAAAATCATATATATGCAATTGAAACATACCCCTAAAGGAATAAAAAAAACAACAAATAAAATCCAAAGTTTGGAAGGAAGGAAATGGAAATCAGAGCAGAAATAAGTGATCAATGAAATTAGAGCTGGATCTTTGAAAGATAAGTAAAACTGATAAACCCGTTAGCCAGACTAAACGAGAAAAAAAGAGAAAGGACTCAAAAGCAGAAATGAAAGGGGAGAAGTTACAATCAACACCAGAGAAATACAAAAGGTTAGGAGATTACTATGAAAATTAATAGACCAACAAATTGGACAACGGAGACGAAATGGATAAATTCCTAGAAACTTATAATCTTCCAAGACTGAATCAGGAGGAGGTAGAAAATCTGAACAGACTGATTACTAGTAATGAAATTGAATCAGTAATCAAAACACTCCCAGCAAACAAAAGTCTAGGACTACATGGCTTCACAGGTGAATACTACCAAACATTTGAAGAAGAGTTAATACTTATCCTTCTCAAACTACTCCAAAACACCGAAGAGGAAGTAATCCTTCCAAATTCATCCTATGAGGCCAGCATTATCCTGACACCAAGACCACAGGCATAACAAAAAAATAAAATTACAGATCAGTATCTGTGATGAATGTAGATGCAGATATCCTCAGCAAAATAGTAAAAAACACAATTCAAAATATATTAAAAGGACCACTCACCATGATCATGTGTGATTTATTCCAGGGATGGAATAACATCCAATGGTTTACCATCTATAAGTGAATCAATGCAATACCATATTACCAAAAGGAAGGAGAAAAAAACATATGATAATCAAAATAGATAAAGAAAATCATTTGACAAAATTCAACATAGACTCATGACAAAAAATCTCAACAAAGTGCATATAGACGGAACATACCTCAATATAATAAAGGTCATATTTGACAGACCCACAGCTAGCATCATACTCATGGTGAAAAGTTGAAAGTTTTTTCTCTAAGATCAGGAACAAGACAATACTCTCAACATTTTTATTCAACGTGGTACTGGATTTTCAGCACTTTATTCTAAAATACAGATGCTTACTAAAAGGAACCAGAAATCCTAGGAGAAATAAATGACTCTTTCCAGTTCTGGTTCAGGGAAAGCCTGAGATGATGGAACATCTTTTTGTTCCAGAAAGTACTCAAAAAATAGGGGGAAAAATAACACAGGAACCATTTTATGGGGCTTCTTGACCAAATCTAGAACAATTTAAGCATCAAAAACAAATAAAGACCATAATGCATTATAACACATTGGAAAAACAAACTACACTGATACCAAAAATTGAATAACACAAATATAATGAAGGTAGAAGGAATGTGTCAAAAATAAACTAATTTAGTAACAATTTTGATGGCCTTTATTCAAGGGAAAACATTCCATGGATTGAGGGAGCATGGTGCCTCACAAGTGTTGGAGCACTCTGCCTGAGAGATTTGGGCCAGCAGAGAATTTCATAGAGCATTAGAAGAAAGCAACATAGAAACAAAAGGCACAGTGTTTGGCTAGAGTGGAGGGACTTCCTGATAAGCTTAGCAGGTCCTTTATTAACTTTATACAAATTAACTTTATCAAGTGATAGAGTTAGAAAACCATCATTTGGGGGGAAAAAATGAGCAAAAATGGATAGGGATGAATATCATTCCTAGATGCTATAACCAAAGGTTAAAGTTTGTTCACAAATAAGATATATGGTTTCAAAGTATCTTGCCACAGATGACTAATTATAAATGGATTGAATTGAAAGACACTCTTAAAGCAAAGAAAACTGGCAGAAATTACCTTAACTAAATGATTAGGTTATATAACGAAGAATGGAATTAGCTGACATCAAATGCATCCAGGATGCTTTGAGAAATTCACTATATCACATATGTAATATTTCTGGCAAAAAATGCATAAAGTTAATTGCATAATGAAGAAACAATGAGCAAAACCCAAATTGAAGTATATGCCGTAAAACACTGAGCTTGTGCTCTTTTTGTGTCCTGAAAGACAACAAAAACAAAGAAACAGGAGGAACTGCTCCATATTAAAGGAGTCAAGACATTGGCAGAAATCTGTGAAATCTGAATGTGAACTATATTACATAATGCTAATACCATTGTTACATTTTTAAAATTTGCTCAGTGGTTATGTGACAGAAATATTTAAGAGTGAAGGGTTCATGACTTCTGCAACTTACTGTCAGATGTTTCAGCTCCCCCCAAAATAAGTGTGTACATTATTTTATTGTGAATGTACACATCTTGACCATTCTTGATAACATTTCTTCTATAATAATTTTGGTAGGTTACCATTAAAATATATTTAGAATTTTGTTTAATTGCATTGAATTTATAGTTCATTTTGGGGAAAATTGAAACTTTATGGTATTGCACCATTCTACCCAGGATCGTGATACATCTCTTGTTTTTTACAGGCCTTTTATGGTCTCTAATAAAGTTTATAATTTTTTAGATTACTTTTGCCTTACTAAACAAACTGTTTATGATAATACAGAAAAATGAAGTTGGTTTTCGTGTTCATCTTGCCAAAGTCTCCAGTTATTATAATATTCTCAGAATACCCCACATAGACAACCAAATCATTCTCTAAATAATATTAGATATTTTTCTTCCTTTGCTTTTTAATCTTTTTTCATATCTTATTGCACTACTTAGGTGCTCTAGTTCATTACTGGTTAGAAATAGACATAACAGGTGTCTTTATTGTGTCCTTGACCTTAAATGGAGCGCTGTCAGCACCTCACTATTTGGCATCATGTTTGCTGTGGGTTTGGATCAGTCTCTTTCATTGACCTTATGAAGCCCCTTTTTTCCATAGCTACCTTAGAACTTATTTTTATTATTATGAATGGATTTTGGATTTATCAATCATCTTTTATTCTGTAAATATTATAAAGATAGTATTATATTTTCTTCTTTCATCTGTTAATATGGCAAATCATGTTAGTACATTTTTTTCTAATATTAAACATCTTTGCATGCCTGGGATAAATTACTCTTCATCTTAGATGTGTTTATACATGCTGAAATCACATTGGCAATATTGCACTTAAGACTTTTAAACTTATATTCATAAATAAAACTATTTTACTGATTTTCCTGTATTAAATTGTCTTGCTTATTGTTAATAAATTAGTGCACACCTTTACTTTTTTTTCTGTACTCTGGATCTTTGTTCTTTGTGTGTTAGTGGAAATTGCTTGTAAAATAATATTGATGTAGTATTTTTTTAAAAGCTATTGTCATGCTTTAAAATTTACAAAAGTTATTTGGAATAGGAATTACATAGGAAGTACAGATATTGTTCTCATTTTACAGTTGAAGACGTTGAGGTATACAAATTAGAAGACTGGTGGCATTTACATGGAGAAGGAACTAGGAACAGTGTTCTCACCAAGACGCTATTTTTCTTTCCTTCTTTTTTTTTGAATCTGTTGAAACACACTTGACTAAGTAGAAGCTGCAGCCATTGTGGGTGGTTTTATTCGGTTTTCCAGGCCTGATATGAGTACACTGTCATCACTAAGGTCACAAGTGACCAAAAATGTCAACAAATGATGCCCTCTGATGGATGATCTCCAAAAAGCATAAGGGTGCAAACATGTAAATGCAAAGAACATTTGGAACTTGCTGGAATGCCCAGTTAATATTTGGATCACCTGAAGGGTTTCTGTGCTTTCTTTCCTCTAGGAAACAGCAATATCCTAGAAACCAGAGGGATTTGGATTCTTAACATCTGTTATTTTCCAAGGTTGTGATTTGATTTTGCAGGCTTCTTCACAGAGATCATCAGGTAGTAGCTGTGTTATATGCAAACAGCAGAGCTCCACTCTTTCCTGCCATTTGATGAGAGCTCTCTTGAGAGCACAAATGCAAACGCTCTCATTTGAGCAGGCAGAGTTTAATCTGCAGCTCTGGTGTGTGGATTCTCCATCATCGAGCAAGATTCACTCAATCTGTCTTTTGCTGTGACTCTGGGGAAGCCATCACTTGTCATCCTGCCCAGCAGAGCGTTCTGTAGCACCTGCTTTATATTGTACCTTGCCACAAAGTATCATCTTTGGTAGAACATCAAACAACCAAGTGTTCTCATTCATCTAAATGCCAGAGTGGCGAAAAGGGGACACATATTGCATTGAGCCAATGTATCTTCACTTGTGTTGATAAGGTACTGACTATGTCCACTCTTCTCTTCAATAAAAGAAAGAACTAAACCTCATAAACACACAATCATTACTTTCAAATTTTGAATGATACTTCTCACCCATTGAGAAATTCGCGTGGAGGCTAAGATAAGTCTTCACCTGAGACAGAACTTTGCAAAAATTTTCAAAAAGTTTCCCATCATCTGTTTAAAACTTTTAATTTCTAAAATCCTTGTAATTTCCATTTTACTATTTTCCATTTTCAGAAATACATCTGGCATTTTGGGAAAAAAACAAACCCCTATGAAATACCTATACTTTAATACATGTCACAACATTAAATATCTGTGATAAGCCTGTGAAAGGGGTACCATTATTCCAAATTTACAGATGAAAGAACTTAAAGTCAGAAAAACTGATTACTATGTCCAAGGTCAGTAGAAAGCTACAGACCTGCTTTTAAATTGTGCCAGATACGGTTAGTTATGTATCTAAAATATTTCCTGTCCACCCTCTTTCATTCTTGTGATAGACCTGCGATTTACTCTGGGGCTTTTGTTCCCCACTGCTGCCTACTGTGTGCTAAGGGAAGACAATTTCTCACTCAGAGGTAATTTGAATCTTCTAAGCCTACCATAGGTACCCTATTCTCCTCGCCTCTGTTTGATGTAATGTTAGATGTGGGATACAGTTCCTGTCAGTGTTATATTAAGGAAGATATGCTAGGGAGGGATTCTGGTAAGAATCCCAGGTAGAAGGTTGCCTCTTTTTCTGCTGTGTGTGTTGTCTCTGTGTGATAACTGGTGTGGGGGCCATTCTGTTTCCTTGAAGCCAGTATGAGTGTAAGACCAATTCTCTGAGGATGGCAGAGCAGAAACAGAATGTTTCTGTATCTCTGAGGACCACGTTATGTTTCTCAATTGACTAACCTTGGAGTTGCTTCGACTCAGGCCCTCTAACTTTGAGAATAAATTCATTTAACTTTGTTGAAACCATCTGAGCTACATTCAAAGTCATCCTGACTGATACACAATTCAGGTTGTCTGAATCCAAAGCCAGCACCAATTTTTCACAGAAAACACTACAAGTAGCCTCCATGGTATCTATTATTCACTGAATAATTATAGATGTCAGTTAGAATTAACATCATCCTTTCGAAAACAGTTCACCAATGCAAAGGCTGGAGACAGGCAGTTCACTTAAATAGGGAAGGTAAGTTTCTAAAGCCTGAAACACAGACCTGCCTTAAAGAATAGTAGAACTCCCCTCCAGCCAATTGCTGTTCAGTATTTCCAGACCTTCTGTGTTTTTAAGAGAAGCCTCCACATCCAGAATTTTGAGGAGGACACTCTGTTGATCTTTAAATTTGGGGCACCAGTTGATTAAAAAAATGTGTAAGCCAAACAAAGCATGCCTATAAGCTATATTGTGTCCTTTAGTTGTAATTTTGCAAACTTTGCCCTAGAAAACTAGTCGTGTTATGATTTCACTGTTGCAGAAATAAAAGAAATCATGTGATTTTTACACTAGCCTTCAAAAAACACAAAGCCAGCAGTGCCAGAAGATGGTTCTTTATGACCACTCTGACCCTTGCAGAAATAGCAGAAACTGGACCTCAGGCAAGCTGCACAATTTACACCTGTGAGGGTGTTGTGTTTTGGCAAATCATTACATCTACGGAAATTTTTAGTTCTCAAAAAATATGTAGTGTTTTCTAATGGAAAGTTTGCTTTTAGGACTCCAAAATGTTATAAAGAATTTTTTAAAGTTTTAGGACTCTAGAAAGCTTATGGTAAGACTTTGAAATTCATGTGACACTAGACTGAAATGTCACAGTCTTCCTCAGTCTTTAAGGTATAACCAGAGCTTGAGAGTGAGTGACATCGGGAAACCATTTCGGAATTTTATGGTCCAAAGTGGATGTATCTCAGCCTGAAAGAATGATAGTGGGAAAAATATTTTTGTTTCTTTGCTTTTAAACTGTATTTTTCCTAATTATTAAATGTAATACATGACCATTCCCAAACATTCGGAAAGTAGTTAAAAATCATAAAATGTCAGAATTTACATTAATAAAATGGCCACCAATCAGAGGCAACCACTTCTAAAAGTTTAGCATTATTTCTGCTGAGATTCCTATTTTTCCAAATTTTTTCTTACCTGTTTGGGATCATATTACATAATCATTTCTGCATCCTGTTTTTTCACATTAACACCATTGAGTCCAGATTTTAAATCTGAATTTTTAGGCCAACTTTATATATGATTGTGTTTAGTTAACACATTTTACATTTTTTTTTTGCCTCTGCATAGAAGCATTTAGGATTTTTTAAGTGTATGTATGAAATTCAAATGTTGGGCCAGCATATACCTTACACTGATTTCTACCAGTGTGCACTTGATTTGTGGACATAGTTCTCTTTGTCACCTCATAAACATTTCTTTTAAATATTCTGCTTCTGTCTCAATTGTCATTCTCATCCGGAAAATTAATTCATAAGTTAAAGCTCAGTTGTTTTTCTTCTCAGGGCTTTTTAAAAAAATAATTTCAGGATTTTTATTTGCCACTTGAGACCTTTTCAAGTTTTGTTATTGAAACTATGAGAAATTCAAATTCCGGGTTCTCTCTCGTATAATACTTTTTCATAGGCCCAGTTATATCTTTCAATACGTTATTGAACCTCAGGAAGAAATATCACCCCGAAGAATGTTTTTTAATAGAGAAGAGAAAGAGAGAGACCTCAGGTCTCTTTTGTCATCCCCACAGCAAGAACAACCTCTGGGCACATTGTGTTGGCATTCACCCTGCCTGCTGGCATGGTTGGTACATATTCGTACAGGTAAGTAAGAATGTTGTGTGCAGTGCAGCTCTTCCCACGGCTGGCCATCTCTTGCCGGGTTGCAGGCTGGAAAATGATTGTACTTGAATTAAAATCAGCAGCAAAGAGCTTAAGTTTGTGGTTTATCATAGTAAGTCGATTACATGTATTTATCTTCCCTCTCACATGAATAATTAAAACAAAATGAGGAAAGAAAAAGTTATAAACACAAAAATGTTACAGCATGTAGGACTTAAGAGGATGACATACAAGGCAATGGTGAATATGAGATTCCAACCAGTTTTGGAAAGACATCAGACTGATAATAGAGTAGCTATAAGAATACCAGGAAAGGTTAGAATCTAAATACTCCTAGGAAGGGATAATGATGAGAAAAAGTCTAATTCGTTAGAGCCCCAGAGAGTCTCCAGCAACACTAAAGGTCAGGATGAGACTTGGGATAGAAAAGTGTGGTGAAATGTTAGAAGGCAATCTGCCAGTCCTGAGCGACCAGATCCGACCCCCCCCCCCCACCCCCCCGCACTCCCCCCCAGTCTCTGTGGGGCACCAGACACTTCTGGAGCCAAACAGGAGGATTTCCGGTCTGTGGAGCATCAGGCACAGGAGGGAGTGATGTCAGGCAGGGCTGACACTGGGTGGCCATTCTCAGAAGCAGACAACTGGTATGTGCATGACTTTTCTTTGACGCGTTGACCAAGATAACCTTGACGTTTCCCTCACCTTGAGCAAATCGTAGATAGGTTTCTTTCTGACTTAAGGCCCCTGATCTCGCTCTTCTTCAATTCCGAAAGCTTGCAATTACAAATTCTTTCTCTCCCCTTTTGAGACATAAATCCTCAACCACCCAGGAATGGCTTTTGACAGGAAGTGGGAGCCATCCCACTGAAAGATAATCATCAAGAAAGATAGGGCCCCACCTCCCAGTCTCTGTGGGAGCGTAGGAGCCTAATTTCCATGGGTGCCAATTAGAAGTAACAAACAGATGGTCTAACCACACCGCCAGCCTCCTCCCAACGCACTCAGCACTTTTCCAGGAGCTCACCAAGCAATTACAAATGCTTCCGTCTTTTGTTTCAGAGGAGTTGTGTCCTCTGAAATCTGTCTCCCTTACTGTAACGTTTTCAATAAACTCTTGCTTGCCTTCTTCATTCCACCTAGTGTGGTTTTTCACTGACAGCTCAAAGTTCTCAGAGAAAAGACTTACAGATGCTGAAATGTGTGAGGTCCTTGCTTATGCCCAGGGTTCCCAATTCCCTTTGGGTTTTATCCCAGTGATTCCTTATTATCTTTTTATGTCACCTTTGCTTTTTAGAAAGTTTTAATAAGTTTTCCATATGGTAGTTGAAATTATTTTTGGTGAAGGAAGGATGTTATGAATAACTTAAGACAGTCATTACCAGAAAGCAGAAATCCCTTTACACTCTCTCTGATATCAGCAAATTTCTAAAGTTACAAGACTAGTAGTGTATCATGTGGTATGTATGGGAAAACCAAACATATCAGCCCTGGACTTTGAAAGGTGAATTAGGACTTATTAGCTGATCTTCCTATTTGAGAAACCTTCCTGGGCTTAGAGCTCTTAGTGACATTCATTCGTAGTTCTTTTGAGGATCTTGTTGACTTAGATGTGTTCTTATTTGTAATGTTATTGCTTGGGTGACACTAGTAAATGTTTGTTTGTTTTCTTTTCCTTTTTGTATAATCAGAGCAGGCCCTAAAGCCCTCAGGAAATACTGCTGACATCTTAAATGGACGAAAGTATGGTTAGATATAGGTAAGTTAAATTAGGATGCTTATAGCTAAGTGCAGTAAACATCATCCCAGAAAAAACAAAACATGTATTGCAATGCAGGAGGAGCAGAGAATAAACTGGAATTTACAACCTCACCTTCCATTCATTCAATGCCACAGGCTTGACCCAGGAAATAGATCACGTGAATTCCTCATCTGAAGTGGAATTTAGAATCAAAATATTAGAGTGGCAGAATTTGAATGAATTTGCCTAAATTCGGTAACACAATAGTAAGAAATAGAAAGAAAAAAACCTGTGTAAGTCTGGCTAGGAGTTTGGCTTCTGAGGGAAAGTGACTGGTGGGTGTGGTTCTGTTGCCTCCAGCAGGCCATTCAACAATGACAGGACCAGCAAACATTCCGAGATAGCAGAGAAGGGCAAGTGTGTCACTGGGGGGACAAGGGTGGGGAAGGGGCATTTTTATCAAGAGCCTATCACTGGCCAGATGGTAGCACCATACAAGGTGCTAGACGTGTTCAGTAAGTGAAACTCATTTCCCACCCTTGTAAATGTCCAGTACAACATAGAAGATCATATAAAAAACATTAATTATATAATTAGGGGTGAAGGTGCTATTAGGGAATCAAGTATTTCTGGACATGAATTTGGAGGGTTAATTAAGTTGTCTCAATTTTTATTCTATAAGAATGGTAATTCTTATCTTTGGCTTGCATAGATTTTAAGATCCTGAAGAGTCCCATTCTTAAACTGCACCTAAATATGTAAGACACATTAAAGAGGTGGGTGTATATTCACCTTCAGAAGGCAACATGAGATATGAACGTGTGGCGAACGTCACTAAAATGAACTTGATCTATTTTGCTACAGACAACATATATGCACTGCAAACTGTTACTGAGTCAGTCTAGGAGATTCACAATCCAATTTAGGAAAATAAATTATTTTCTACCACATGTCCAGTGAAATTACATACTGTATGCCAGATCCAACTCACTTGGTCTTGTTAGAATGCTTCTATTAGATCACATTTTGCTTTTTGTGGTAGACATTTCATGCTGTGATGTACTGGGAAAAGAAATAAAAATAGATGAGAAAAACATATTTCTTTCTTGTCAAATTAACTGAATTTCAAAATAGTTTCATGACACTGTGACGTGATCTAGTCCCTTTTGTTAGCTAATGGAACTGGACACAGAAGCCTTCGGTGTGATGAACTTTTCTAAGTACCAGGGATTTTGTTATTGACCACTTGTTGACTGAACCCTAACAGGCCCAAAATTGATCTCTTATCTCACTGCTATGGAATGCAACACTTCAAAACTCAGGAGGCCCGTGGGCCTTCTGCTTTGGCAGAATATATGGATCCATCCCTTAGAAAGCGACAGATTCTGTCCCCAGATTTGATTCCTGCAAACCTTTCTTATTTTCAGTCAGAAAATAATTCCAAAGAATCGAAGTAGTCAATTTTTCTATATGTCTGTCTCATATGGATGACTTCCACTTTCCTGCTCAAAACTTTTATACATAAGGATATATACACACACTATGATACTCTTGCCTAGATGATACACACAAGCACACACATATTAAAAACAAAGTCTTCAGCATGGTCTGCCATTCAGAAAATGCATGTAGGGGAATGCTTGTAAATCCATGACCGTTTGTTCTTGTGTTTATTCCAGTGAAGGGGGAAAAAACCTGCTTTAGTGGCTCCTAAACGCCTATAGAATTTCTAGCAAGATTTGAGATTTTCAAAAACATCAATAATGATTTAGAATAGGAATGTGAAAAGTGAACTAAGAGGAAAGTGCTTTCTAACCAAGAGTTACTGATCTCTGTACATGAGAATCCTACCTCTTCTTTATTCCCACTGCCTGCTCCTAACATGAAAATAATCTGCCTTTCTGACTTCCTGGGTAGTGGTGCTTTTCAGTTGAAGCACTGGAAGTGATGTTTACTTTGTGTGTGTTACGCAACAGCATTAAACTTAAGGCAGAAGTTTCAGCTAAACTTGGCTAAAATTCAAGAATGGTAAGGAGAAGTTTGGCAGAGTGTAGTGCCTTGGAACCCCTCTGTCTCTGGGCACTCATGGGGCACATTTGGTAATGTAGGGGCCCTAGCAGAGGCTGTACGTAAAGGCACCTCACTTATGTTTTGTATTCCTTGTCAGATATCCAAAGAGAGAACTTATATCACTTTTCATTGGGGATATTACATCTGACACAATACATATCAAGGTATTTACAAACTGTGTCATCCATAACTTTAGTATAGTAACACTGAGCTAGATATAAAATGTAAGTACTGTCATAGGTTCATAGCATATAGCAGGTCCATACATGCAAAGGTTTTGGAGTCTGAGAATGTTCACAAGATATTTAAGTAAATGCACTACTTTCTGCTATGGTACTTTAAGAGGATACCACAAAAGATGTATTACTTAAAAAGGATTGTGTGTCAGTCTAAGTATCTAAGTTAGTGGGCATTCTTCATACATAAAGTGCTATTATTTATATATTTAATGCCCTATGGGGAAATAATTGAAATAAAAAGTAGCTTTTTAGATGCTGAATTCCATAATAAGGGCTTTATCCACTTTTAAATATTCTAAAATTTATTTACAGAAAGTGCCATTATGAAAATGTCCAGAACATTCTAAAACATGAGGTATAGGGCAAAGACTTGGATTCTATTATAGTTTACCACTTGGATCTCATTTTACACGTGCAGAAATAATGGTCCTGATTGTTAAAATTGTTTTTGAGGATTAAATATGAAATGTATTGAAAAGTTATTTTGGACACTATAAATCATTGAATGGATATGGATATTATTATTTTTAGCTCTCGATGAACTGCCACTGCCACAAAAATGAGGTGTTTTCTTTGTTTGGAACATGAGGTTAATATAGACACACACTCAAAATATTTTTTAAATGAATACATTTCTCAGGTCTTTGTTCCAGATTAAGTTGCTACAGCTGCTGCCCCTGTACCTGCCACCGATTTATCTAAATCCCTTCTCTTATATTTAAATATTAAGAATCCTCTCCCATTTTAATGGCACATGCCAACTGCTACAGAAAGCCATTTTTAACCCTCTCCAGCTGGATGGTGCAAATGGATTCAGTATGTATATGCTGAGGATCTACATCGTGCCTGACCTCTGGTAGTGCTTTGTATGCTTTTGCTGACCTTCCCTAATATGCTTTCTGTGCTTTGTTTAGGAAACATGTCCTGTTCTACTCAAATTATTTTTGAAGGCACATGTCTCATCTCTTACCGTAGTCCCCATGCTCCTGAAGGCCAGCCTCTCTGCTTGATTCAGTGTTCATATATGTTGCAACATCTTTTACAGTGCTTTACAATGAACACTTCAGAACAAACTCCTGAATGTATCAATGAATGAATGACTAAGTGAATGTGACTCCTTAGCTTCATTTTCCCTGATACTTCTGCCTCCAAGCATTGCTCTGTTCGTTTTTATTCATTTTATGACATAGTAACACTCTTAATGTACATTAGCCTCATGCAATACATCTCTCTTTACTATGGTAATTTTTATAATTAAAAAAGTTTTCCTTCCACCTTTCTGAAAGTGTCCTTTTTCAGGCTCTTTTTTCTTATCCTGCTCTTTAAAGTTCCCATGTTTCTTAGGATTCTGCCCCTTTGGAATTATGTTTTCTTCCTCTATAATTCTGAGAGGTTTCACCCATTCCTTCATTTACATTTATTTAAGAATGAATTTCAAATCTCTATCTGGAATCCAAGTTATCTTCCCAAGGCCACACACCTCACTTTACTCTCAATGACCCTTTACTACTGAAGGTCATATATCCTTCAAATAGTACATGGATGTCTGCTAACTATAGTATTGTCTTCCTGTATTATAGATCCTGATCTCCTACGCATTCGCCACATTAAAGCCAAGGGAGATTTCCTAAAACACAAATCTGATTATGAAGCACCTCTGCTTAAAGCCTACTACCAGGTCCTTAACTGTGCTTGGAATAGAGTCCAGAGCTTTAGTATGACTTACAAGGTCCTATGTCATCTGCCATCTATTTACCTCTCTCTCACTCACCAGCTTCCCCAGCTGTTCTCACAAATTCTGTTACTCGCTGGAACACATCCTGTTCTCTTCTTTGAACCTCAGCTTAAACTCCTAAAACTGGAACTTAAACCCTGCAAGTCACATGACCAAACTCAGAAATGATTATTCAAGTTCCTGATTTGAAGTGACATTTAAGATCAAAAGATAAGAGGAGCTCCACCCACACTCTACCCAATAGTGGTGCTGGACTCCCTCATCCTCATCTTTCCCCAAATCATTCTTTTGTACTCTTACGTGCTCCGGATGTATACTGGGTGCTCCCACACACAGAGCTCAGGTTCTTTAATGCTCCTTCCTGTTCATTCCTGCTTACATACAAATGCTCTTCTCTTAATCTTATCTCTGACTTTTATATTTACATTGTCATTTTTTTTGTTAAAACACCAATTGACACTGCATGCTAATAACACTTCATTGTATCTGCAGATACATTTGTATAGTTATTTGCTTACTCATATATATTTATAAATATATGAAATGGTTTCAAAAACAGATTCTTTATGAAAAGGCTTGCATTGACTGTGTAATGATTAGCTGTGGTTAGCATCGAATACACTCGTTTATAATTTTAGGAATTCACCATTTTAACACTTTGGAAAGGGCATTTTTTTTTAAATGATGAGAGCTGTACCAAGTAAAAACTGGACTTGCATTTCTGCCAGAGAGTTTTCTTAGACAATGAGAATAAATTTTAATTGTATGATAATTACAACTTCTCAATGTAGCCTGTTCTAGAATTTAAAATTTCCATCTAGGGATTTTTAAAACACATTTGGTCTTAAGTACTGAGGGAACCCTTGTTCACGCCTCTGAGACAAATTAATGATCGTATTTCCTACTTCTCACCATTTTATCTTACATAGTCACATAGGCTCAGAATAACTCACAGAAATGCCCATGGCTAAACAAATGACAAAATGGAAATTTGTACATGTTGCCATTTTCCACTCTTGTTATTTTAGAACAAAGATTCTCTACTGGCTTGAATAATTCAGAGGTTTTTTTCCCTTGCAGAAGAAAAATGAGACAGGTGATTCAAACTGAGGTAGACTAAGCATTTCCTTTGACAGCTGTAACCTTGCATGACTAAATCCATCAGAGGCGTCCTGTTATAGACAGAGAGCTGGACGTTTTCATTTCCTTTTTTGTAAAAGAGGTCATCAGTATCTTGGACCCCAGGGGAGGTGTGTAATGGTAGTCTCCATCTAGTAAGATGTATCAGTACTATTTATTGAAGCACAGAACGGAGTCTCGACCTCTTTGACTTTTTAGAAAATCTTGTTTAGAGAAAGAGTAGAAAAATACCTACCAAGCCAAAAGTAATTAGAACACATCTGTCGGGCTTATACATTTGGGTGCTATATATCCCAGTATATGTGGAGTTGAAATATTTAGTAAGATTGAAGAATTGTAAGATAGTTTCACCTTGGTTGGGTAAGCCGTAAAGATATGTTCATAATACATACATTTTGAATAAAATTCTATCATTAAATTACTGAATGAATGCATGTGATATGCCAACATTACTAAAAAATTGGATTGACAGATGCTTTTTATTTTAGACACAAGAAAAGCATATGAATTCTACAATAGCAAAAGGACTAAAAAATATAAAGCTCCCTTTAAAGAGTACAAAGCAACCACACCATCACAAAGAAGGTTTTCAGGTTTTCTTTGTTATGTACACATGAAACAAAGTCAACGTGCTATTTTTAAGCTCATGTGGAAAATCAGGAATACTGTTTTGAATCTCTACAAGAAAGAGTTCAGGAGGATCAAGACCATGAACATAACTGAAGGCGGCAGGGCTGAGATAAGAAAATCAGCCTTATGCCCTGAAAATACAACAGCTTGGATTAGCTGTAACTATTGTGTGGTGAATAACCTAGAAGTCCTGAAAATGATCTATATTCTTTTATAGGAGTGCTACTTATAACTGTGTGTTATCAACATGTGAGGCTAGAAAGTCATTTCACAGAAAGAAATAAGAATATGCTCCCCAGAAAGAAATAATGTCTTTTTAAAGATAAGATGATGACGAAAGAAGAATTAGGAAAAAATTAATTTCTAGAACTTCCCCTCAAATAAGACGGTTATACCTGGTCTAATCTGATAACTTTTGCATAATTTCAGGGTAAAATGGAAGAGAGTTATCATAAACATAGTATTCTCTTCATCTTTTATCCCCACCTTTATGTTAAAACTTTCAAAGTCTTCCTTTGCAGCTTAATATTTCCCAGTTAAATGTTCAGTGCTGTTAGTTAGTTGATGTTACTCTAGATTATTTTCTCTTACAGTAAAGCAGATTAATAGCTAGAAATTTTTATATCTATCATGTCCCACATTCTAAGCATTTTGTAGGCAATTTCAGTCCGGAGGGCCCAATCTTAAACTCAATGCTGTAAATGACATTCCTTGTTTGGGATTTGTGGTTCCACCCATTTTTGACATACTTATTCTCATTGTACATATTGTGAAACTATTGTCCAGGAGTGAAGATCAGTTAGCTTGGGAACAAATCTTAGAGAAAGAGTAGAAAAATACCTACCAAGCCAAAAGTAATTAGAACACATCTGTCAGGATTATACATTTGCGTGCTATATATCCCAGTATATGTGGAGTTGAAATATTTAGTAAGATTAAAGAATTGCAAGATATTTTCACCTTGGTTGGGTAAGCTGTAACGATATGGGAGTCGAAAGAGAAATTTCTTTTGTCTGTTTCTTAATAAACATACAGGAGCTCTTACGACTCAATAAATTGTTTTTCACTTTTGTAGAATGGCTCAGGGAAGAAAAACAACTGAAAGTGTGGGTAATGCAGATTATTAGGAAGTAAAGAGGTCAGAGAGGTAGTGATTTTTAGCAAGAAACTGCTTTTGTATTTTCTGATAATTAGTTGTTTAAAGAACTTTCATAAATATTTTAGCATTTATGTTTCACTGAATTTAGGAAGGGTGAAATGAACTGTAAAGTGGCTTTTGAAAATATTGGGAACTTGAAGTGCTCATTATTATCAAGTTTAGTTTCCCTCAAGCCTACTTCTATTTACTTCCAGACAAATTGAGACAATTTCTACATTTTACTTTTGTTGCCACTGTCTGGCTTCAGTTTTCAAATTCTGTCCATTGTCATGTCCCAAGCTTAATGTCTTTTGCTCTGAAAAAGTTGACTTCCATGGCTAAGGATCTCTCCATTTTTTATGGAGAACCTCATTCTCTGAATGATTTAAAAAACAACATTCACCAGGAATGTGTGTGTGTGTGCATATGATCCCGTACCAATTTCTACCTTTTTCTCTAGATTGTGAGTCCTTCAAGACAGTTTCCATTTGTATTTTTCTCGGCCACCCAGGCTGGGATGCTACCGGTAACGTCTAAATATTTTTGACTGATAGATTTATAAAGCAAGTAGAACTTGGGTTATACATCCCAGTGAATTCTACTTCAGGAAGTCGGGATGAATCTCACCAGGGTTGAAGCAACTTTCACTTCACATTCAACATGATTTTAGTATTCAGCAGGGGCTTCTCCTTGACCTTTCCTTGTAATTGCCTGAAGACATACTCACTGATTAGATAGTTCACTCTGAAGCATTCTAGGTTGGTGTCCCATAAATCATGGATCTTCAGATTAAAAAACTGAAACACTAAAAAGTTTGCCACTCTGTTTAAAAAAAAAAAAAGTACAATGACTGGGTGATTCTGTCCAAAATCAGGGTGGGTGGGTGAGTGTGATTAATTTCATGTGTCAGCTTGGGCCATGGTGCCAAGTTATTTGGTCCAACCCTACTCTGGATGTTTCTGTGAAAGGGTTTGGTATGCAAATAACATTTATGGAATTAACAGTAGACTTTGAGTAAAGTAAATCATCTGATACATGTATATTGCAAAATGATTATCCCAAGAAGGTAACAAATTCTCTCCTCATATAATTACCATTTTGTTATTATGGTGAGAACATTAAAGCTCTAACCTCATAGTCAGTTTCCAGCATATACTATAGTATTATTTCTTATAGGCTGTACATTGGATCCCTGGAACTTATTTATCTTATAACTGAAAGTTTGAACCCTTTGACCAACATTATCTCCCACCCCTCAGCCCCTGTCAACCAGTTTTCTAGTGTCTGTTTCTATTAATTCAGTGTTGTTAGGTTCTACATGCAAGTGAGATCATCAGTATTTTTCCTTCTCTCTCTGGCTTATTTCCCTTAGCATAATACCCTCAAAGTCCATTCATATTGTCACAAACAGCAGAATTTCCTTTTTTCTCATGGATAAATAATATTAATACACAAACACACACACTCATACCCCACCCTTTCTTTATCCATTTATCCATCAATGGACACTTCAGTTTCCATGTCTTGGTCTTTGAATAATACTGCCAGTAGCATGGGGTACACAACTCTTCAAGATAGTGACTTATCTCCCTTGGATATATATATCCAGAATTAGGATTGTTGGATCATATATATATAGTTCTGTTTTCAATATTTTGAGGCATCTCCATACTATTTTCCATAGTGCTGCACCAATTTACATTCCCACCAACAGCATACAAGTGTTCCCTTTTCTCTACATTCTCATCAGTATTTGTTAACACTTGTGTTTTTTTTTCTACCAAGCATTCTAACAGGTATGAGATATCTCATTGTGGTTTTGATTTGCATTTCCCTGATGATTAGTGATGTTGAACGTCTTTCCATGTACTTTTGGTCATATATACAATTTCTTTGGGAAAATGTCTATTCCAATCTTCTGCTCATTTTTCAATCAGTTTATTTTTTGTTATTGAGTTGGTGAGTTTCTTATATATTTTGTATATTACTCACTTACCAGCTTTATAGTTTGGCAGATATTTTTGTTGCTTGTGCTTTTGGTGTCCGTACCCCAAAATTCATTGCCACGCCCAATGTCAAGGGCGTGGCATGTTTATTTTCTTCTAAGACTTTTATGGTTTCAGACTTTTCATTTAATCCTTAATCCATTTCAAGTTAATTTTTCTGAATAGTGTAAAATAGGGGCCCAATTTCATTATTTTGCAAGTAGATATCCAGTTTTCCTAGCACCATTTATAGAAGAGATCATCCTTTCCCCAATTAATATTTACTTGACAGTGTATTTATTTTTGGACTCTTGATTCTGTTAAGTTGGTCCATGTGTCTGTTTTTATTGACAGTACCATTTTTTTTATTGCTATAGCTTTGTATTATAGTTTGAACCATGAAGTGTGATGCCTCCATCTTTGTCCTTTTTACTCAGGATTTCTTAACTATGTGGTGTCTCTTATGTTCCATACTAATTCTAGGTATTTGTTGTATTTCTGAAAAATGCCATTGAAATTTTAATAGGGGTTGTATTGAATCTATAGATGGTTTTGGGTAATAGGGACATTGTGGGTAAAATTGCAATATTTCCAGAATCTCTCACCTGGCTTTAGTGCATCTGCATATAAATAGGTGTTTCCATGGGATGGAAAGGAGTAGTCCATCTTCATATCAATAGGTAATCACATGGGTGAGTGAGGGTATATCTGGATCTGAGTGGTTGGATGGAGCTCTCTTCTGCTGCAGCTGGGTCGAGAGAGAGACAGGACAACTGCTTGTAAGAAATAAATGGGTTTCTTAAACTTTATTTCTCCCTTTGACTGATTTTGGTTTCAAAGGTATTTGGCCCTGGGATTTTCCCACTGGAGTTACATGTGGTAGTAGTTGGTGAGATCTCTGAACCCAAAATCTGTCTTTATAGGTGGGACCCTTGGGTGGGTGGCCTCTAGGGATGGTGGGGAGGCCCCAGTGGCTGTAGTAGTAGAGGATGCAGCTTCACTTGGGAACTCCCTGTATGTGGGGGTTCCAATTGGGGACCCCTTAGTGGGGAATTGGTCTAGGGTAAAGCACCTCCTACAAGGGTGGGGCCTTCCCCAGAATTGGGGAAGGGTGGAGACACCAGAACTGCAGAATTAGCCCTCATGAGATAGAAGACTGCTTAGAGGCCCTGAGTGGCCATGTAGCAGCTGGGATTGTAGGATCTCTTTTCATTGAGATAGTGGAAAGTGTTACAGAGAAGAGAGAGAGAGACTTTGGCAGGAGAGAGACACTTCAGCATCTCTTGGAGGAGCTGTGTGATGACCTATGGGAAGCCCTTAAGGAAGAGAGACAGTTATTGAGAAGACGGGTAAAGCTCCTGGAAGATAAGTTAGCAGTGAGGGAGGAGGCAGCTAGAGAATCTGTATTGCAGGAGGCTGTGGAGGAGGCAGAGGAAAGAGCCGTGCCTTCAGCCCTGGAGATGGAAGAGGAGATGTCAGGAGAGGATGGGGGGTGTGGCCAAGGGCTAATCTGTTGCCGAGGCCACTGCCCAAGGCACCAGCCTCTCCTGTATTAAAGGCTCACTCGGTTGTAATTAAAAAAATAAAAACACAACAACTGCAGGCTCTTCAGGGTTGTGGAGCACTCCATGCTCCGACCCTATATCCAGGATGAGCTGGTGGACATGAGTATCCCCAGTATTGGAAGAGGCCATCAGAACCTCTGCCTTCATGGCTTTTGTATCTCTGGAATATGGGGGTAGAAAACATTGTTATGTCTGGTTCTGAAGTGAGTAGACTGGCTTCCCTGATGACTCACCCTTCCCTCTGGCAGTGTTTGCAAAATGCCTGTCACATGTCAGGGAATTGGGTACTTCTGGATTGGCTGACAGCAGCCATCAGGGAAGTTTGGCCTAATCAGGGTGATTTACAATACTTACCCACTAGCAGGAAAGCGTATGCAGAGCTCCAGCAGGTGTTATGGGAGCTGGGCATGAAAAATATCACCTATAATATGGACCCCCAGGGCACCAATGAGGAGTTGTTCACTGTAGGAATGAGAAATTTGGTACTCCATACAGCTCCCCATCTCTCTTTGGGTCCCTAGAGACTATTCTTGACCCCCCCCACATAGGGTAACCCATAAGTGAGGCTACTCGTACTTTAGCAGATCTAGAAGAGTTTGAAACAATGAAAGCATGAAAGGAAGTATGGACCATGACTGAAAGGAAAGGTGCAAAGGGCCCTGTGAAGGTCTCAAGGACCCAGATGTGGGCTGATCTGATAAAGGCCAGGGTAGCAAAAGAAAAACTTGATGGGCAGCCCAATAGGATTTTATTAGAACTATAACAATTAAAGCCAGAGCAGCAGTTCCAGCTGCTGAGGTCCAGGACACAGAAGCCGGGGGCAAAGCCCCATAACCAGCCTGTGTCCCTGAAGACTTCCTGGGGACAGTACTCAGGCTCCGCCTGGGCCCTCACCCCCACAGGATGAAGATTGGGCATCACAGTTCAACTGAGAAGAAGGTCAAGTCCCCCACCTTGGGGTACATGGTGGGTACAAGATGCCACATGTAGAATTAGCAATTCATTGGTCCCCTGTGAATGTAGAATGTGTCCTGGTACTGGTGGACACAGGAGCTGAATGTTCTCTGATTTATGGCAACCCTGAGAATTTTCCTGGGACCCCTGCTAGGATAGATGGCTATGGGGGTAAGGCAATTAGAGTGAAGATAGCCCTAATCCCATTGAGGATAGGGCATTTACCCCCAAAAGAGTATACTGTGTACATTTCTCCCATCCCAGAATATATTTTGGGGGTAGATATCCTGCAGGGCCTGTGGTTACAGACCACTGCAGGTGAGTTCAGAATGAGGGTACGTGTGGTAAAGGCAGTTCTGAGGGAACATGCTAAGCACCTACCTTTAGCTCTTCGTGTACCTTGGCAAGTGACAAATATTAAGCAGTATAAATTACCTGGGGGGCACAGGAAATTGGAGTAACTCTACAGGAGCTGGAGAAGGTGGGCATCATAAAGCCCACTCAGAGTCCTTTTAATTCCCCATTGTGGCCAGGAAAAAATCCAGATGGCTCCTGGCATATGACCATGGACTACAGGGAACTGAATAAAATCATACCCCCTTTGCTGGCTGCTGTCCCCTCTATAGCAGCCCTTATGGACACACTAAGTCATGAACAGTTTTCCTTCACATGGAAGGCTGGCAGTAGACATTTACTGTCCTTCCACAGGAATACCTCCACAGTACCACCCTTTGTCATGGATTTGTAGCCAAGGACTTGTCCACATGGAAGAAACTGCAAATGGTGCAACTGTATCACTACATTGATGATATTATGCTCATGTCTGATTCTCTTAGAGATTTGAAAGGGGCATTCCTAGACTGCTGCAACATCTACAGGAGAAAGGATGGGCTGTGAACAGCATGAAGGTTCAGGGGCCTAATTTGTCTGTAAAATTCTTAGGGATTGTCTGGTCGGTTAAAACCATTCTTGAAGTAGTCATAGACAAGTTCCAGGCTTTGCCTACCCCTACCACTGTGGCAGTATTTTAAGAGTTTTGGGATCTTTTGGGCTACTGGAGAGTATTTATCCTGCACTTGGCACAAATTCTGAAGCCCTTATACCAGTGGGTGAAACTGCATCTGGTAGGACCGGGATGAGACATGTGTAGCTGCTTTTACTGCTGCTAAGTGAGCAGTCAAGGCCATACAGGCCTTGAATGTAATGGACCCATCAAGGCCCTGTACGCTTCAGTTCATGTAACTGAAGATGGTTATGGATGGGGTCTTTGACAGCAGCTTGAATGGACACGCCAACCTATTGGATTCTGGTCACAACTATGGAAAGGAGCAGGGGTCCAGTACAGCTTGATAGAGAGGCAAATGGCTGCGGTGTACCATGCTTTGCTGGCTATGGAGCCCATCGCCAGAACAGCTCTGACCAAGGTAATAACCACCTATTCCATCATGGGATGGGTGCGAGACTGGACCCAAAGGCCACAGAGTGGCATAGCACAGACGCTACACTGGCCAAATGGGGCGCATGTTTACAGCAGCATAGCACCCTCTGTACAAGCTCCTTAAGTGGAGAACTCCAACACTTATTGGGGCCAGTGATGTATACCGGTGGAAAGCAGGAAGAACTTGCTTTTGAGCCATTGGTAGCTGAGAGTCCTTATCAGGAGGGAAAAGTCCCTATACTTGAAGATGGTTGGTACACAGATGGTTCCAGTCATAGCCAGCCCCCAAAGTGGAGGGCTGTGGCTTTCCATCCTAAGACTGAGACAATATGAATGGAGGATGGAGATGGGAAGAGCCACCAAGGGGCTGAGTTGCAGGCAGTATGGCTCATGATCAACCAGGAGACACCTGTATAGTTCTGTGCACTGACAGCTGGGCTGTCTATCGGGGCTTGACCCTGTGGCTACTGACGTGGTACCATGCCAACTAGATGATTGGTCACTGGTCCCTTTGTGGTCAGGAGTTATGGCAAGACCTATGGGCCTCTGGTCAGACTGAGACAGTTACCATACATCATGTGATTGGCCATTTGCCTTGGCATCCCCAGGGAATGATGAAGCAGACGCATTGGCCCAGGTGCGCTGGCTAAAAGGAAAGCCTGCCTCTGATGGAGTCCAATGGTTACATCAGCATTTGTTGCACACGGGACAAAAGACAATATGGGCTGTAGCCCATTGGTGGGGCTTGCCATTGACCTTTGAAGAAGTCAGCAGAGCCCAGAAGGAGTGGCTTGTGTGCTCTAAGAGGTTCTTATACCAAGTCCCGCAGCAACATGGGACAATAGTAAAAGGGGCCAATACATCTTGTCAGGTGGCAGATAGACTATATTGGGCCTCTGCCAATATCAGAAGGATATCGGTATGCCGTTACTTGTGTGGACACAGCTACTAGCCTGTTGGTTGCTTTTCCTGCACGTCGTACAGATCAGCAAACCACCAAAAGAGGCTTAGAGCATCTCTTTGCAGACTATAGCTGGCCACAGGTGATTAAGAGTGATCAAGGCACCCACTTTACTGAACATGCATTACAAGAATAGGTGCAGCAATTAGGAATAAAGTGTAAATTTCATGTACCATGTAACTCAACTGGTGCTGGCATGATAGAGAGGTACAATGGTTTGTTGAAATCTGGGTTGAATTTGGACACCAATTGTCTACGGGATTGGTCAGTTCACCTATGGACAGTGCTACGACGTTTGAATGAGAAGCCCTGAAAAGGAGCCTTGAGCCCTGTGGATATGCTAACACATATTGCTGTCTCTCCTATACAACTGTATGTGCAAACCAAACAGGAGTTATTGAAGCCAGGATATGGCCAGCAGAGCAACATCCTGCTGCCAGCCCCTACTGCATTAAACCCTGGAGACACTGTTGAATGGACATGGCTCTGGACATTTTGACACATGGACCAGCACTGCCTGGCCCTTTTGGTACCTTGGGGGGAAAGGCTTGGAAGCTGGCCTCGTGTGTAGTCCTGGAGTAACAGCAGAGTTGCGCCCAAAGATCATGATAGTGTACCCAAAACGCTCAGAAAGTAAGATCATCTTACGGAGAAGTTTTGTTTTATCTTTATGGCCAGTGCACGTACCTCCTGTAGCCCTATATACTGACTCATCTGTAACTCCCACAGGGAGCGGGGTGAAAGTCTGGTATACTAGACCAGGACGAGATCCCATTCCTGCCACTTTTCTATCACAGGACCACTCTCTTCCATGTTTCCTATGTGATGGGCAAGATTTGCCTATGCTGGTGTCATTAAAACATGTATCGTATTGCCCTTAAAGTATTTCCATCTACAGTCCTTGTGGCCGGGATGCATCTCCTGGCTGCAGCTGCTGCGTGATGATTGCTCTGAACTCCCTACCTGTTCAGCTACTGACTGCTTGTGGAATGGGCAAGCTATGGACTTAATCTGCATAGGACTTTGAACCTAGCTGAATCCTCCGGCCTGAGGATTATCATGATTTTATGTTTTTAGTCTGGTTATAATACTCCAGTTTTCTCGCACAGGGTCTATTGCAGAAGATGGGGAACATATAGATTGTGAGGCGAGATTTCTGGAAGGATGGGCTATGGGTAAAGTTGCAAATTTCCAGAATCTCTTGCCTGCCTTTAGCGCATCTGCATATCAATAGTTGTTTCCAAGGGGTGAAGAGAAGTAGTCCATCTCCATATCAATAGGTAATTACATGGGTGAGCGAGGGTTTATCTGAACCAGAGAGGCTGAGTGGGGCCAGGTCTCTTCTGCTGCAGCCAGGTAAAGAGAGAGATGGAACGACTGCTTGTAAGAAATAAATGTGTTTCTTAAAATTTATTTCTCCCTTTGACTGATTTTGGTTTCAAAGGTATTTTGCCCCAGGGTTTTCTCCCAGAGTTACAGACATTTTAACAATATTAATTCTGATCCATGAACACAGGATGTCATTCATTTGCTTGTTTCTTCTTTGACTTCTTTCATCAATGTCGTAATTTTTGGTGTGATGATCTTTCACTTCCTTGGTTAAATTTATTCCTATTTCAGTGTTTTATTGCTATTGTAAAATAAGAATATTTTCCTCATTTCTTTTTAAGACAGTTTATTGTTACTATGTAGACACACAACTGATATACACACAATATACAATTGACTTTGTATACTCAAACTTTACTGAAATTATTGATTAGTTCTAACAGTTTTCTGCTAGAGTCTTTAGGATTTTCTATATACTTTCAGATTGGGATTACTTTATTTCTTTTTCTTGCCTGATTCCTCTGGCTAGGACTTCCAGTACTATGTTGAACAGAAGTAGTGAGAGTGGACACCCTTGTCTTGTTCCTGATCTCAGAGGGAAAGCTTTCAACCTTTCACTGTCGAGTATGATGTTACTTGTGGGCTTATCATATATGACCTCTGTATGTTGAGATACGTTGAGTCTAATTCCACTTTGTTGAGAGTTTCTATCATGAAAAGATGTTGAATTTTGTTGAATGCTTTTACTGCATTTGTTGAGATCACAATATTTATCTTTCATTCTATTAATGTGATTTGTCACCTTTATTGACTGGCATATGCTGACCAGCCTTGCATCCAAGGTATAAATCCCAGTTGATCATGGTGTGCTGATGGATTTGGTTTGTTAGTAATTTATTGAGAATTTTTGCTTCTATATTCACTGGAATATTAGCCTGTAATTTTCTTTTCTTGTGTTGGCCTTATCTGGCTTTGGTATCAGGGAAATGCAGGCCTTGTAAAATGAATTTGAGAGTGTTTCCTTTTCCTCAATTATGTGGTAGTGTTTGAGAAGGATTGGAGTTATTCTTCTTTAAATGTCTGGTATAATTCACCTATGATGTCATTTGGTCCTGGGATTTCCTTTGTTGGGAGGTTTTGATTACTGATGGAATCTGCTTACTTAATATCAGGATTTTCAGACTCTCTATTTCTTCATGATTCAGGTTTGGTAGGTTGTATGTTTCTGTGAATTTATCCATTTCTTCCAGGATGTCCTATTTGCACACATGATGGTCACAGTAGTGTCTTGTGATCCTTGTGATTGCAATTATATTCTATAAGATTCTGTCTTTTGAGAGTAGAGGGAGAGATTCCCCTGCTGGCTTTGAAGAAATAAGCCTTCCTGTTATAAGAGGGCCCTGTTATAGCTATAGAGAAGCTGATAAAGGCTGAGAGAGGCTCACAGCCTACAAGAAAATGGGGCCCCAGTGTTATAAATGCAAAGAAGTAGATTTTGCCAACAATCTGAATGAACTTTGAAGAGGTCTCTGAACTCAGATGAGAACACAGACTAGATGACACCTTGATTTAACCCTTATGAGATCTTGAATGGAACATTCATCTGTACTGAGCCTGATACACTGATGCATGGATGATAACTGGATATTCTTACAACCTGCTAATTGTTAGCAATATGTTAGGCAATAACAGAAACTTAATACATTAAATAAGGACTTTTTCTAGCATTTGTTTCTTGAAGCATTTATATCAAGCTTAAATTATCAGGAAAGGAGGGTGAAAACAACATAGATCAGTCATTAGGTCCTGGATTCTAGTTCAGACATGACTAAGCAGACTATTCTGCTTGCTGACTAGAATCCAGGTCTGGAATCAGATTTCTGTGGTTTGAAACCTGATTTCACCAATAACTCTGCCACTTTGGGAAAATTGCTTAATTGTTCTGTCTTTCAGTCTCCTCATTTAGAAAACAGGCAAAAAAATAGTAACATGCATACCACCATGATAATTAATGATTAATGAGATAAGACATGAACACATCTATAGCGAAGCCTTTCAAACTGTGCACCATCAATAGATTAGTCATTATTTAGAAAAAAAATAAAGGAAACCATATCCGATCCAGATAAGCCAGGTAGGAAATGAACAGCGTATTCAGGGAGTGGGAAATGAGAAGGTAGGAAAAATGAGGGTAATAGATATTCTTAAAAAAAGTGATAAATAAGAAATATATGTGACTAACATTGAGGATTGTTATGGCCTGGCTTGTTTCTCCTCAAAATTTATAGGTTGAAGTCCTAATGCCGAGGAGAGCAGAATGTGTCTGTATTTGGAGATAGATCTTTAAAGATGATTGAGTTAAAATAAAGCCATTAGGACAGGCCCTAGTCTAATCTGATGGTGTCCCTACACGAAGATGAAACCTGGACACTCAGAGGGAATCCCGGGATTCACACACAGAGGGAAGACCAGGTGAGGGCACAGCAGGAGGATGGTCATCTGCAAGCCAAGGAGGATGGCCTCAGAAGAAAACAACCCTACTGACGCCCTGATCTTGGACTTTCAGCCTATGCAACTGTGAGAAAATTAATTTCTGTGGTTTAAGCCACTTAGTCTGTGGGCTGGGTTATGGCAGCCCAAGCAGACTAGGACAAGGGTCTATCATCTCTTCCCCATTTTGACTCCCCGGATCCGCTCTCCACCTTCCGTTTCCCTTCTCTGTGCCACGAGGCTGGCCTCCCTGCATCAGCTCTGAACTCCAAGCTGGTGCCAAGGCTCCAGGTTTTGCAGGGCTCCTGCAGCCATGTGTCTTTTCCTTGCTCCATCCATTCTGAGATTAGTAAATCCTGGGCCTTCCTGAGTTTCCCAGAGCCTCGACCTCTCATGCTTGTTTCTCTAAAACAGCTTGTAGCATCTGAGATGAATTCTTTGTCCTGAGAGCCCAAGAGAAAGGTGGAAGCTTAAGCATATGAAATAAATGGTGGGCAGAAGATAGAAGGATAAAATGCTATTTGGGGAAAATAGATACAAGTAAAGAGGATAACTGTCTCAAATTTGGGGATCTGAAGGGGCTACCAAGGAAGATCCGTCTAAGGAGGTAAGGAATTGAAAGGCAACAAAGAGAGTTCTCCTTTGCTCTCTCTCTCATCCCACATTTACTCCCTAGATTATCTCATGAACCCCAAGGTCTTGAATACCATGTATATAGTGTGGACTCTTCTGTGAGTCAGGGCTCTTAGCAACAAGCAATAGACACAACTCAGCTAGTTTAAGAAAAAGATAATTTATTTCAGGACATAGAGTTGCTCAAGGCAACATTCGTGGGACCTGATAACTAGACTTGGAGGCTTCCAGGGCAACCTAAACCACAAACTGCATAATGGATAAAGTGCTTACACTGCCATCATGCAGGCGCTGTGGGACCCCCTAGAACTTTTCCAAGCTGCTTCTGGAAAATGGATGTCTCCACAGCTGCTCACACTTGAATGGATCCACTCAGAATCTTACTTTTTTGTTATGAGCTATGTGTGGCTTAGGGTTCTCTCTATTCTTCCAGCACCCTGAGTTCACATTTCCATTGCATCTACCATTACCTCTATCAAGAATGCTTTTCCTCATTTCTTTGACCTGACTTACTCCTCTCAATCTCCCTGTTATAGCTCAAATATTATTTCCACAGATGATCCTTCTCTGAATACTTTAACAAATACTTGTGATTTACCCAATGATTCTCCATCTCTTTCTCTTATTTTTTTCTCAAAGAAGTTAGCGCCAGTTATCTGAAAACATAACTTATAACTTTAAATAAAATATTTATAAATAATAACTTTACTATTTATTTTATTATTATTTGTATTTTTGTCTATCATTCCATTAATATTAAAGTTCTAATAGATCAGATTATTAGACAGGCTTTCTCTGTCTTGTTCATCTGTGTTTTCTCAGCTCTGAGAATAGTGTCTGGTTTGAATAGATGCTCCCAATATTTTGCTGAATGAGTAAAAGAAGTACCTTAGAAGCCCAGACGAAAAAGGACCTAACTTTGGTCAGCTGGCTGGGAGTAAGAAAAAAGGCTTCGTATGGGTGCTGATACTTGAGTTATATCTTTAAAAATGAGGAGTTTTTCAGGAAAATAGAGATGGAAAGATATATGCCAGAAAGTAATGCTTGCGCAGAAGCCCAGAGTGCTGGAAGGCACACAGTGAGCTCAGGTAGGAACACAGAGGACACGTGCAGTAGGAGAGGCGGCCAGGAGTCTACAGGCAAGAGGGGTCCAGACTGTCAACGTTCTGTGTATCAGATTTGGAGATTATATGCTTGACATTAGGACAAAAGATGAAAGGCCTGATATAATCAGCTTTGCTTCAAAGCAATGATTCTCAAAGTGTGGTCTGTGGCTCCCTGGAGGTTCCTGAGACACATTCAGGGGTCTGCAAGGTCAAAACTTTTTTCATAATAATACTGACATTATTTACTTATTTTTACTTGTTTTCTATTTGTACTGTTTGGAAAATAACGGTGGATAAATCTGGCATCTTAGCCCACATCAAGTTAGGAGCATCAGACAGTACTAGCAGTTCCTAGATCCTCGATTGCAATGAACTTCCAGTCAGAAAGAGCCAGTTTCACTTAAGAATGCCCTTGATGAGGTAATACAGATAACTGACTTTATTAAATCATAATAAATTGTCTTTTGAATATGCTATGTGATATAGTTAGAACTATACATTAAGCATTTTTGATGCAAACTACGACTGTCTCAAGGAAGAGCTTGTTGTTGGGATGTCAAGGTGAAAAGTCCATGGGAAATAATTTCTATTTGAAAGAATGACTAACAGATAACGTGTGGCTGCTCAGACTTGGGTGTCTGACAGATGCATATCAGAAATGAATGGAGTGAGGCTGTCACCACAAAGAAGACAACATAGAATATTTGTGGCAAATGATAACATTAGTTTTTCAAAGAAAAATTAGGATTTTGTATGACATATTTGCCTCTGATAGCTTAACGACTTGCTAATTCTTGAAAGTCATCCCAGATGAGATTGTGGGAGTCATGAGTTGTGTTATTGATATTTTATAATGAAATATTTCGACATTTGGAAGATTGGTAAAATTTAATGAATTAATGTTTTCTGAATGACCATTGCATAACGCTAAAAAAGAAAGAATAATGATGCATGTGTGAAATCCATTAAAATGCAAGGTAAATAAATTAATCGATTTTAACATGAAAGGTTATAAAAAGTTAGCTGATATAGATAGGTTCAAATTCTTCATTGTATCTAACTTTTAAGATTCTATCTCTTGCTGATTTTGATATACTATCTAATATTTATAATTATCTGAAAAGACTAATAAAACAACTTTCCTTTTTCCAATTACACGAGTCCGTATTCTCTTTACATACTTCAATCAAAACAGATCTCAACAGATCAAATGCAAAACTAGATAATAAGAATTCAGTTGTCTTCTGGTAAGCATATATTTAAAAAATGTGCAAAAATGTAGAACAGTGTTCTTGTTAATTTCCTTTTATTCTAGAAACCATAGTTTTAATTAATGTCAACATATTATTAATTTGCTATTTTTATTTTTAAATAAGTTGATAAGTAAATATTTTGTAAATGTTTCACTTTAGCTTCCAATACAAGCAATGCTCAATTTACACCGACCTATGCTAACTGTAACCTGTGCATGCTGCCACTGTGTCTTAGCTTTTTGCTCAGCTCTGTGGTAACTCAGCTAAAATCTCTGATATACATGAGTTTCAGTTAACAGGTAAATCCTTCTTTATGGTAACACACAAGTGAAGACTACCTGCATGACAAATACTGATAGATATAACGTGCATACCCCCAAATTCTTTAGGGTCCTCATTAATTTTTAAGGATAAAAGTGGTCCTGATAACCAACATTTGAGACCTGTTTCAAGAAAGATATCACAAGAACAACTAAGCTGACCATCCACTGTTCGTAAGGACAGCAGGCAGGAGGCTGCTGAGACAGCTACCCCTCCCCGCAAAAAGACAAAATAATCAGCTGTTACTTCAAGGATAAAGAGGAAAGACAGGATTTCAGACACGTTGAGGATATCGAATTGGTAGGAATTTATAACTAATGTTTGAGTTTGTTAAACTGGGTTCTTAGGTGGATAATGATGATATTATGAATTCAGAGAATCCTCATTTTTAATATGCCCTTTTTACAAGATTTTCCACGTATTGAGCCTAACAAGGATTTTTTTTTTTTTTTATGATTCAGGAATTAAATATACCGAGGCTTCTCTTAAAGAAATCAGAAGATGAAAATAACCAACTCATCTGGGGGACTCCTTGCTGTGTGTGGGCAAGATTTTTAACCTGGCATTGGTTCAACCACTTTTTGTTTCCCCCCCTGTTTTGTTGGGAAATTTTATGGATGTACTTAATCTTTAGAACTTTTTTAAAATGTGACTATATGACTTTAAGATTTTAGGGGCAGCATTTGTAAGCATATGTAAAAGGAAAGGTTAAAATTGGGCAATGACCTAAGGAAGAGAATAATGTTTCTATGAGTATTATTCGCCCCGTCCACCCCCAAAAAAAGAAAAACATCGTCTTTGATTGATAATCTGCCGCGTCAGTCACAGTCTGTTGCAACCGTCTGGGTCCTTTTCCCAGGAGATCCCTCTCCTATGCTTCCTCTGGCCATCTGTTGCGGCCTTTCTGCACCTAATGGACTCCATGACTCCTCTTTTCCCATTTCTGAGCTTCCTGTTTGTTCCTTTTCATTTCTGACCTTTCACCTTCCTTCTAATAAAATAATCACATTCTTCTTTCTCTTTTCAAATGCTTCGTCATTCCTCCACTTTAATGTGGCTATTTGTAACCTTCTCAACCCTCTTCCTAGTAATAGCTTGACATGTCATCTATGAAATACTTTCTCATCAGAGGCTTATGGTTTTATGTGAATTCATGGTCACTGAGTTAAACTCAGTTACAATGACATGAAAAAGTAGTAGTGTTACCATTTTTATAAGCCAATGTGCAAAGCATGAAGGACTAATCCTACTTTATAATTCTAATGTGTTATATACAAGGCATGTTTATCCCCAGTATCTCACTGGGAACCCACAACAGTTCTACACAGAAAGCAGGACAGGTATGACAATGCTAATACTGTTTCCTTCTTTATGCAAGGAAATGAAAAACATTCTGATGCTTGAGTCATGTTTGCAGAGTCCCTAAGGCTCAGGTTGTCTTAGTTCCACTTGAGTGTTATTTTCCCCAGCTTGTGCCATTCGCAAGAGTCTTAACAATTATTTAAGATGAGATGAATAAAATGAATCAACTATTTGGTAAGGTATAGGGTGATTTTCTTTACCACCTATAAAACATATTATTAAAGAAAAATCAAACCTCAGTAATCCAAATCTCTTTTTTGAATCATTCTGGTTACGTCATCAGCCCTAACTGGTCATTTTCTGGTGGTTTCTAAGCACTTAAAAATCCTAGAAGGTGACTCAGAGCCTAGGAGCAGAAACACCCAACACCTGGAAATAGTTTAAAGAAAAATAATGATACATAGGCTGGACAAATTTATGCATGTGGAAAGATTAAAGGAGCATGTGTATTTTTTAGTGAAGTAATCAATAAAAGGGACACAAGAGAAATACTATGAATCTTGAAAGGGAGAACATCCTGTATCTGAGCTCAAGGTTGACAGAAATACTAAAAGGCAATTCAAGAATAATGAGATGAGTCTATCTCAGTTGGGGGAGACAAGTAGAATCATCAAAGAATAGTATCCTAGAGGAAATAGTAAAATTATGCCATCTGCTATTTAAAATAAGCTAACAAAGAATTGGACTGAATAAACAGCCAAGTCTGTGCACCCCTCTGTGGGCTTCCCAGTATGCGTATTTGCCTGGCTGACACAGGCCTTTCTCTGGGACCCCCAGTGGACTGGGGACTCTGGCAGCGCTTTCTCTTGATGGCATTTGTTACTCGAGGTTACATGAACTCGTTTAATTAATGGGAAATCGCATGAACTATAAGGCACTAAACGTTACCAATGTAAAGCCTTCCTTATGCATGCGTTTTTGGGCCATAGTATTAGAAGCCATGTTGTGGTACTATGGATTATATTATAAGAAATACATATTTAGTCTTCCTCTGTTTCTGGCTCACAGCTCCCCAAACCCTTGGAATGTCCTAAGTGTAGAGGGTGATAAAGGTGTTTTTTGTTATGTTAATGAGAAGGGGGCCAGATGCCAGTGGAGCCAATGTGATTTTTATGTGGTAAAAGGGTGGGAAATTTTAGTCTCACCCACTGTCCTCGAGGTTGAATCAGTTGCCAGTGGCCAATGATTCAAGCAATCATGCTTATGTAACGAAGTCTCCATAAAAACCCAGAGGGACAGGCTTCTGAGAGCTTCCAGGTTGGTGAACCCACGGAGGGGTTGGGAGAGTGGTGTGCCTGAAGAGGACGTGGAAGCCCCATGCCCTTCCCCATACCTGGCCCTAAGCATCTCCTCTGTCTGTTCCTGAGTCATATCCTTTTGTAACAAACCAGTGGTCTAGTGAGTGAAGTGTTTCTCGGAGTTCTGAGAGACACTCTAGCAAATTAGTCAAATCTGAAGAGTAGAACACAGAGCAGAACACAGGAACCTTCAATTTATAGCCAGTTGGTCAGAAGTATTGGTAACAACTTGGACTTATGACCAGGGTCTGAAGTGTGTGTGTGAGGGCATGGCAGAGGGTCCTCTACATGTGTGGGTGGTGGTGGGGGGCAACCTTATAGGACTGAGTCTTCAATGTGGAATCTGATGCTATTTCTGGGTAATGTCAAAATTGAGTTGAAATCTCGGACAACCAACTGGTGTCTTAGAATTTTTGTTGGTGTGGGTGGGATCCCTGCCCCACAGTGGAAATTGGATATGCAGAATAACAAAAAGACATGTCATTTCCTAGAATAAAACTTCACCTTTGGAATCATTGGGATATTTTGAAAACATCTGCTTATTCACTGAAGACTTAAAGGAAGAGTTTGGAAGAATCAGTTGTTCTATTCTGGAATCAAGTTTAAGTTTTTGTATTTTTACTCTGTATGCAATCACCTTCTCCTTTCTTTGACTTTTCTTTTGCTTGCCAAAATGTAATGGCATTCTGAGTTTTTCTGAACCCCTTTTTCTCCAAATGCTCAGCCAACCCTTATTTCGGGTTGTATTATCAAGTCTTTTCATGTTCCCTGTAATAGCAAGCCATGATCATCATGGATTATGTATTTCTATAGTTATGTGGCTTAGGGAACTAATTTTGATTGGAATAGAGGAGTAATAGAATAACCTAGGAGTTTCTGTGTTTACTGTTCTGTCCAACACTTCTGATGTTGTACAGGCTGTATAAATAAATGTATTTACATTTTTTTCCAAACTGATTGTACTTGGTCACACAATACTATGATCATGAATTTATGAAGTCCCTAATAAGTGGCATGCACTTTTTAAGGCACTGGGATACAGAACTATCAGATGCATCCCCTCCCCCATATTAGCTCTTTGTCTTCAAGTCAAGAGAGCACTTATCATATCATGTTATCATTACGTCTGAGCTAGAGGGGAGAATCATTTGCCCTGAGAAGATAGAGGACAGAGCAAACACTCCAAGCCAGGCAACAAAGAAGTCTACTTTGGGGAGAATACACTGTTTCAGTAACAACTTCAACTTATGCAACACTTCCCAGTTGACAAAATGTATTCTCATTTGGTCATTTTGCCAAAGTTTATGGCAACGAGATTATTTATTGCAATTGCTATATTTCACACTTGAGAAAGCAGACGTACAGGAGTTTATATGATGAGTTTAAGGTCCCACAGAGGATAAGGCAAAAAGTCTTTAGCCTAATATTCTGTGTAGGAGTACAGAATTCTTCTATTTTCTCATGTTAAGAAACCAGTCTCTCTTAGCTTTTTTAGTGTCCGTGCCATTATCATGGCAAAGGATAATGCTGTTCTCAGGGTCCTTCATCTATATAAAAACTGAAGAGAAATAGTCTACATCTGTGACTCACATTTTCAGCAGAAGGAGCTGCTAGCATCACCAGTAGGTACATTCTAATGATTTTGCCACTTGCACTCATTCTTCATTCATTTACTTTGCACTCACTCTAGCAACATTGTCTACTTTCCTTTATATGCACCTTGAAACTGACTTCAATAAAACAGAAGTTCTGTCCTGTGCTTCGGTGTGTCCTCTCATTAATTTCTCTAGTGAACCAACACCATTTTTCCATTTTGGATAAGCAGGTACATCTGAAGAAAGCCTAGAGGGGAATTTTTTTTTTTTGTGCAGAATAAAGACAAACTTACAAGCTGGCCATTATTGCTCTATGCCTAACTAGAGAAATAAATCAATTACCTCCTAAGTATGTGAGTTAAAACAAAAAAAGTAGTTGAGAGAACTGTACTTAATATCTGTTTATCCAACTCTCTAAACCCTCTGATGCTTTATAATGTCCCTGTTGGAAGAAGAGGGGATCAAATAGTTGACAACTGCATCTGATTGGGCAGACAGAAGTCTTCATTTTAAGCTTTGGAGACACCTGTTTTTGAAATTGGAGATCTGTTTTTTTATATTCCTTCTTATGTGACATCTTCATGTCTGAATTCTGACTCATAATACTCAGGGGATGCAGCCACTGGAATAGTCACTTTTTCATCATGGAACCTGTCACCCTGGTCTGTCACTGAACAGTTGGGTTGAATGCCATCCACACCAAAGAAGACAGATTAAGTGGCATTTTAGCACAAGTGCTAAGTGTCTGTGGCATATAGGTATTTCTCAGGGGCTGACAGAATGCTGTGACTATAGACTGTCTAAGTGAAACAGATTGGGTAGAACAGTTTCAATTATGCACCCAAAGAAAGATTTGGGGCCAAATGCAGCCTCATCAAATGTAGTTCAGTGAGTCTGAAAGCAGGTGTAAATGCAGTGGAACCAGGAACTGCAGACCGTGTAATTTGAAAATATTCATCATCCCAATATACCCTGAAGATTATAGACAGGGCCTAGCCTTGTTAAATAAGTTACTGTAAAAATAACTGCATTTTGAGCAAACCCCAAAGGAAGGACAAATGATCACTGTTGTGCTCTGCTTTAAAAATGAAATGAAATGCACCATGTGCCAGTGCAATAAATAATTTACATTTGTTATTATGGCAAAATTTTCTTTGTTTCCTAATGTAATTAGCTTAAAAGATATAAGTAAAACTAAAAATATTGTCTCCAATTTCCTTCCTTTTCTTGACATTAATTTAAAATTATATCCTCCCATTTCAGAATATGTCTTATCTTTAGTTATTTACTCATTCAACAGGTGTTTGTGAACACCTAATGCCTAACAGTTGTTTGTCTTCCACAGAAAATATACCAACGCAAGCATACTGGTGATGGTAAGAACCACGTAAGTTAACAAATGGTTGCCTTCCTCCCTTGAAAGCAAAATGAGCTGAGTGAACTTAATAATAAGCCCTAAAATAATGAAGGATGTAAAGAAAAGTATACCATTTCATAGCCTGCTGTTACCATGAATATCAGCTAATATCATCTTATTCATCAGAGGACAATTCCTCAGAGGTGCTTTTTTGCCTTCTAAATGTATGTTGTTCTGCTTTATTTTCAATATAAAAGCTAATTTAAAGATTCCTTGGGCTCTAATGAGCAGAAATTTTTTGACTCATGAAATAGTATCAATCCACCGAGCCAACATTTCACAGTATTGTCATTCGTTAAACACACAGTTGTAAAAACTCAGACTGAGCTATAAGGCTATGATTTAAAGACCATGAAAGGACTATGCACCTCTCCTGTCATCTCCCAAAACACAGAACAATTGTCCTAGCTGGAAATTTCTCACACCCTGAAAAACAAGCAAAAGAAAACCCTTAATCTTTAAAGAAAGCGAAAGCCCACCATGTACCATTTGGGGCAGTGAGGGAGAGCAGGACTGGGTCCAGCTTCACTGCCTGCTCACCATGCAGCTCAGCGAAATAGAGCTTGTTGCTTTCAGGAAACAGGCACCATTGTATATTGTCAGTGGGAACACAAGTGATTCTGCATCACTGAGATTGATGATAGCTAACAAAACTGCATATGCAGGAGGGAAGAGAGGAAGGGAGGAAGGAAAGGGGGAAAGGAGGCAAGGAAGAAGAGAGACAAATAGCAAAAAGAATTAAACCAAGTCATCTATGAATATTATATTTGACTTTATAGCCACAATCTTGGGCAGGATGGAGTGTGGAATCTTTAAGTGTGCTTTTCTACTGTACAGGTGAATTCCTAGCTATTTTGCATCTCATATTAGATTAAACAAATGAGCAAATGTGGTGATTTGCTTGGGAACCAGGATTCTCCCTGTGAAGGGAGTGGCATTCAAATATAGAATGGAAAAAGGTATTTCAGTGAATTAGAATTGGAATATAGGTATGAACTCCTATTTCTTAAAACACACATTTGTATGTGCATATGCACATGTGAATATATGTGTACTTATTATATGTCTATGTGTGTGTTTATATTCTACATGTATGCATGCATGTATTTCTTAGCTATGTCCACTGAAATGGCCAAGAGATAACTGTTGGTGGTGAGCATAGCTTGTGTTGAGGTCTTGATCCCTAATACTCCTCACTAAGAGGAATGAAGACTTTTCTGGGTTGGGACAGAGTAGGTACAAGACGACCCTGGAACATCTTTCTGTAACACAATAAAAGCAAGTGTACTGCCTTGCCCCCCCCCGCCCCCCACAAATGGTTAGGGAATGTCACAAGGACATAGAAGCCAGCTTAAAGGGGCTCCCACTGGCCAAATTTAGGACAGTTTTAACACCAAAAAATTTAGGACAGTTTTAACACCAAAATAATACAGTAAAAAATTTTAAACCACAGAAAAGTAGGAATTCAGCCCATACCAATGATAACTAGATGAATAAGCATATAATAAGTGAAGCAGAATGAACAGTTCTTGCTTACAGTAGAATGAAAAAGCTGGCTGATACATGCAGGGGAAAATCATTATTCTGCAACCATCAGGCTTACTTCTGGTAAGGTACAGGAGTAGGTACAAGAGATCAAACAAGAGTCATCAGTGGATGCTAAGCCCAGGGAAAATTTTGATAAGAATCAAGTACAGACATGGTCTTGAAGTGTCTCCTCATGGACTGCTTATTCGTTGCAAGGTGGGAGAACAATAATTATACAGTGAAGAAGCCTAACAGCACTTGGACCAGGTGATCCAAATTGACATAATTAACAAGGGACATATGGCCACATGTGGCCCCAGATGTGATCCCCCGAGGACACAACTTCACCTGCGCAAGATATCTGCTGAGCATGCATAGCCTAAATTTAATCAGGAGCAAGTATTAAACAAACACAAAATGAAACCTTTTCTTCAAAGAGAGGGGCTGTATTCTTCCAAATATGCCAATGTCATAAAAGATGAAGAAAGGTTGTGGGAATGTTCCAGATTAAAGGAGGCTAAAGAGGCATGACAGTTAAATGAAATACCTGATCCTAGACTGGATTCTGTACTGGAAAGAGAAAAATGTTACAAAGGCATTATTAGAACA
This sequence comes from Smutsia gigantea, assembly GCA_032199065.1. Lineage (NCBI taxonomy): Eukaryota > Metazoa > Chordata > Mammalia > Pholidota > Manidae > Smutsia > Smutsia gigantea. The sequence goes on from JAVSCE010004412.1 coordinate 132,634, forward strand.
ATCGACACATTTGATTTAGGAGGAACACGTTATCTTAATTTTTCAGAGATACACACTAAAGTATTTAAAAGTAAAAGGCAATGATGTGTGAAACTTACCCTAAGTGATTAAAAAAATATATATATATGTATATACACACACATATATACATACATACATACATACATACATAGGTAGAGCAAATAAAATGAGGTAAATGTGAATGACACATGTATCTGGGGGAAGGATATATGGTGTTCTGTGTACCATTTTAATTTGTACAAAGTTGTTACGTTGAAATAATTTCCAAACCAAAAATTAATTAAATAGTCTGGTAGTCAACACTTCCTGTTCACATACAAAAAGGTAAGAAATTATAGAGTATTTTTCTTGATTGATCAAATTTTCTCCTTATAGATATGAATGGGGCAGCAGGATGGCCTGAGATCAGAGACAAACCAATCTGCACAAAGAAGAATCAAAATAAGCAAATTAAACAATGATGCTTGAAGAAACCTACTTATTTAAGTTAATTGAGAAGAATGATTTTAATTCTGATTGATACCCTGACAGAAAATTTTGCAAAGACACTGAAATTGGAGGCTGTTATGTAAACAGAGTAAAGAGAGGATAAAATGAAATTCCTGAAAATCAACCATGTGTTTGCCAAAATGAAATAGTTTCATAGGAGACCTAGAAAATAGACCCAAGCAAATCTTTTATGTCAAAGAACAAAATGCCAGAGATGAAAAAATCTTAGAGAAAAGTTAGGACGTATGAAGCAATCCAAGAAAATACAAGAAATTTAACCTTCTGCTAATAGCTGTCCCCAAAAGAGAGAACAAAGACAATTGTGTGTGAGACAGAGTGGGAGGAGAAATCAAAGAAGTAACAGGAACAATGTGCCATATCTGAAAAAAAGACCCGAATGCCAGCACAACGAATGCCAACGATCCATCTCTAGACATACCGTGGTGAAACTGTAGGACTCAAAGAGGAAAGAAGGCTAAAACCTTCTGAAAGATAAAGCTAAAGAACAAAGAATAAACACTTCATAATTTCGTTTATCAGATGTTAGATCAGCAAAAGATGCCAGAAGACAATGCGGCGGTATCTTCAACATCTGAGAAAACCTTGAATCTGTTCACTTCCAAATTATCTAACAAGAGCTTGGGCCAATAATTATTCTTTTTAACAATTTACGTCCTTTGAATCAATTGTGAATACTCGACTCCAGAAAACTGAAATGGAGAATCTAAGTAAAAGTGTTTCTAGAAATTTGGGGCAATGAGAAACAATTAAACTAGATCAGGAATGAAAATAAATTCCAAGATGATGTCTATGCCTAAATTCCCTAGTGGCTTCCAAGAGCAAAACATAACTTTATAAGATCTAATTTTTCTTTTTTTGTATTTAATAATTATTTGTCTAACCCAAAGTCAGAAGATTTTTTTTTCCCCGTGTTTTCTTCTAAAAATATTATTAGAGCACCTTTTATGTTTAGCTCTGTGATAAATTTCAAGGTAATTTCTAGAGAACCTGGGAAGCTTAGGTTAAGGTTCGTTCACAAAAGAGAGTGTGAATATTCAGGATTAGGGGATTGATAGACCATTAGTTCCAAAGGACACTATGGAAAAGTTTGAGAGACTGGGGAGGGATGGAGGTTTGATTTGGATTAAAGGATATGAAGGAGATGTGCAAGGAGGAATCCAGGACCATGCGGGTGTCATGTTTCTTGTGTTCATTGTGTAAGCTATGGGGTAAAACATAGATGGTGATGGTCTTTTATAGATACTCTCATGTAAGGTGATGAGCATTCAGTTCGGGCGACACCGCAGATCATCTTCACCCTAAGGCTTAGTGTCTTCTACTTTCTAGCCAGAAGACTTAGAGAAATGGCTTGTTTCATTTCTTTGGTCATTTGCTATATCAATGATACTTTTATTATACTGCCATTACCTGCAGAGAAGCCCTATGTGGTATAGTTGGCTGGATCTATAGAGGAACTTTGCTCTCTGATAAAGAATCACTGATTGCTTGCAGGGCATGGTCACACCCCACAACACCAGGGTGTGAAGGCTCTGAGGGGTGGATTTTGACATGTTGGCAATGGGGTACAAGAGATCTAGCAGATAAATATATCTCCCTTTCTTCCCCCAGGGTCAGAATGTTTCAATTATGATAAAATGCAATGGTTCTTACAGCCTCTCTGCAGATATTCCAGGAGTCTGAACAATGAGCTGCATTTATCTTAAAGCTGTGGCTAGCTTGGTAAATATCCTCATGTATTTGCTCTCTCTTTTTCCCTACAAAGTTCCCTTTTTCCCTTAAAACTAATCTTCGGGGATTGCATTCTCTGATAAAGAGTTAGCATGTATGCATTTGTTTTCTAGAAAATGCAGGCTAAGTCAATGGGAGAAGGAAGAGAGAAAGGTATTCTCACAAGGAAAAAAGGAGTTCCTTGGGGAATTTATTTCATTACTTATTGAGGGACGATGTCGATGGACATGGACCACACTCTCTGGAAACTTGGCCAATGGCAGTGTGGAGGCTGGCAAACATGTAAGGGACTACAGGGCCAGAATGTTCAAGTGTAACCAAAGGGAGACACAAAGAGATGTGTGTGCATGGTGCTTCTTTTCAAAAGAGCAAGTAGCATTTAGGGAGAAAATACAACAAAAAAGGGAAGAGGCAAGACTCACGTCCCAGGGAGGTGTGAGTTGAAATAAAAGTTCTCCTCAAAGAAGGACTGACTACATTTTGGTTTAATTTGACAACAGTTATTATTTAAATTCCTTGAAGTGGACTATTTGTTAACGTTCCAAGTTTTGTGAAAGAGGTACCCTAGGAGATGTAGCATATGTCTCGGGGTAGAAAAGTAGTTAGAGATGTGATGACTTTTTAAATACAAATAATCCCAAAGATACACAATAAATAATTTACCAAAGTGAATTTGACCTTTATTTTAACTTATTAACCCTGAGACAAAAGTGATTTCATTACACTAAGAAAATCTGAGATACAATTAACTTTATGTTTCTGGAACTGCATTAGATACAGTAAAATTATGATCTAATTGCCTGCATTAGTTTTCTGCTGTGAACAAATTATGTCCAATTTTGAGGTTTAATCAATACCCACTTACAAAGCTCTCAGTTCTGCAGGTCACAAGTTTGGGCTTGAGGTAGTTGGGTGGCTCTGCTCAGAGTCTTACATGTGGAAATCAGGTGTCAGAAGGGCTGTGTTCCTTCCCGGCGGCTCTGGGGAAGAACCAGTCTGCTTCCAAACTCATGAGGCTGTTGGCAGATCCAGTTTCTACTGGTTGTTGGCTTGGGAACTTTTTCTTGCTGGTTTGTTGGCTGGGGGGTTAATTTCAGGTCTAGAGGAGGCTCGCATCCCTTGCCACCTGCTTCTCTTTCCAGCTGGCATTTTCAAATCTTCAAAGCCAGATAGACACAGAGAATCGCCCTCACATGGAATCCTGCTCATAGTTTGTGTGTCTAAGTGCTCACTTGATTAGGCCAGGGCCAGTGAAGAAGATCTTCCTTCACAAACCTAATCACAGGAGTGATCTGTCAACACATTTGTAAGTCCACCCACACCTAGTGATGGTGTGGGTCCTAAAAGGAGGTGGACTCTTGGGGTCATCTCAAAACCTGACCTACTACATGGAGTCACATAGGCAGGACACTGGAGCAAAAGAGAATTTTTTTGTAACTTAATTAAGAGAGAGATTCATTGAAAGTCTTTCTGATGCTGTGGAGATTCCTAGAGAGATTCTGTGGAGAATGATGGCAAGTGGGAATCCACGGTGGTTCTGCTTAACCAGCCTTGCTTCTGTAGTTCAGGGAAGAAGGTGAGCCTTACATCAAAAGAAACGAAAGATAATTCAAGCATAAGGTCATTTCAGTGTGTAAGTAGATTAGAAACACACAAAATTATTGTCTTTTGTGTTTTTTCTTTCCTTCTGATTCTTTCCATCCTGTTCCCCCACCATTTTCTGAGACACTGAGTCTGGCTTCCTGGGCCTCGACATCACCTTCAAAAGAATTTGTCTTTTAATGAATCAACTACGATGAACCCACTGATAATTAGCTCATCACTAAAAATGGTTTAAGGAAGAATTATAAAGATGCCTCCTTTATGCCTGCCAAAATAAATGTGTTTTAATAGAGGCCCTTAACAACTTAATCAGGCCACATGAATTTCTTGTTATGGTAATGGTGATGAAGGAGCAGGCGGTGTTCTACCTAGACTGGAACCTGATTTATTAAATAAGCTGGACTCAGCATGGTGCTGAAAGGAAGCAACATAATTATTTTTTACAACTGCTATTCTTAATCAGCTCTATGGGGCATAACTTTCCTCACAGAATGAAATCTAAGACAATCTCATTGCTTCTCTTGACAAATTCAGAAAATATATTAATGGTCTCTATTTTTGAAATAACAAAATTTCTTCCAATCCCATAGAATAAAAAAACTCCAAACTATCATCATTTTAAAACTTCTCTCTTGAGCTTTGAGAGATTATTGGTTAGCTCCTGTTCTGGTTATTATTGCTGCATGATAAATTGCTTTAAAAGTGATCTCAGAAGTGACTGGTGGTTATCATGGGGGGAGGGGCCAAGGAGGAGGGAGAGGGAGTCAGGGATAAAGGGATGCAAAAACTCTCAATCATGATGTAAGTTGGTCACAGGGATGGTAGTACTGCATGGAGAATATAGACAGTGATTCCGTAACATCTTCCTATGTTGACCGATAGTAACTGCACTAGTGGAGGTGAGGATTTAATAATATGGGTAACTGTTGAACCAGTGTGTTATGTACTTAAAACAAATATAAGATTGTACATCAATGATACATCAATTAAAAAAAACATGATCTGTCTAAAGCAACTATTTTGCTCACTGCTTTATAAAATCAGGAATTTGGGGAGGACTCAGCTGGGCAGTTTTCACTTGGGTTTCTTATGCAACTATGGTCACATGCTGGCTGGCATTGCAGTCCTCTGAAGCCTCTGCTGGATGGATGTCCAAAACAAGCTACTCAACTTGACTGGCAGTTGATGCTGACTGTATTCTATGTGCTCAGCTGTGATGGTTGAAAAGGGTGACTATCAGAGACTGGTGCATTGTGGCTTAAAAACTCGGCATTTGGAGTTCAGGGCTCCAAAAAATGAGTGTCCCAGAAGAAAGTTGGAAGGTGCATTTCGTTTATAACCTAGGCTAGGAAGTCATGTTAGCTTCACCTGTGCCAAACCCTTTTGAAGGAGTCAGTCCTAAGTTTCTTTAGGGGATTTCTACTTCTTCACTGGAGGAGAATATCAAAGAAATTTGTAGCCATAGGTTAAAACTGACACAGCTCCCTTCTACAAGGTAGGCATTTTGCCCACCAGAACCACATATTTACTATCATGTCAGTGGAAGGTCATCTTGCTCCCAGTGTGGCTTGCCTTGTCTCTGCGATCTCCTACACCCAGATCCCAACCAAAGCTGGTCTAACCACCCACAGCCTTTTGCTTTTGGATCTCAACACTTCTCAACAGGTATCGACCTATATATCCCCCAAATTTAAGAGATCATAGAAGAAATCCTCTGCACACTTTTCTTGACTTCAGGTGATAGATAAACACCCTTTCCCCTGTCCCCCATGTGCTTATATATATGTATGTGTTTGTGTACACAGACACTAGTGTACTAACAATTCTTTCTGAAGAAATCTCAGTAAGACATTTTCAATCTTAATGTTGGCCTTTACTAATACAGGGTTGAGTGGTGATAAGCTAAGTGTCCCTAAAACTAGTTAAAAGTCTCTTATCATCCTATAGCTAGTCTGACAATTAATTGAAATACAGTGGTATATGATACATTTTGATATAATAGATCTATACTTCTAATTACCCAGGTTTTATTTTTTACTTATGTAGCAACCTATAAAGTGTCTAATGCCACCTCTTAATAACACAAGTATTTTTTCATCTTCTGAAGAAACTGTTGCCTCCAATGTTGCATCTTACATTTTCCTCAAAAACACTTTCAATGTTTGGTTAGTGAGAGTAGAAAGATCCACAGTGAGCTTCAGCAAGCAAAAGAGAAGGCTGCTAACCATCTCAGTTTCCTGGTGCCAGGAGTTCCTTTATAGACAATATCTTAATTAAAGCTTATATATGTTTTTAAAAAGGTTCAGACATTTTATTTTTACTGTCTTAACATAAAAGTTGATTTGTGTGATGTCATGTAGTGTAAAAAATGACTCATCATTATACTGGAGCTTTGTTTGATATAATTATTCCTAAAATTGATATGGAACCACAAAGACCCTGAAAAGTCAAAGCAATCCTGAGCAAGAAGAACAAAGCTGGAGATACCATGCTCCCTAACTTCAAGCTATACTATAAAGCTACAGTAATCAAAACAGTGTAGTACTGGCACAATAACAGACCCATAGATCAATGGAACAGAATTGAGTTAAAAAATAACCCCACATCTCTATGGTCAATTAATATATGATAAAGAAAGCAAGAATATACAATGGGGAAAAGATAGTCTCTTCAATGAATGGTGTTGGAAAAACTGGATAGCTATCTGCAAGAGAACAAAACTGGATTGCTGTCTAACCATACACAAAAGTAAACTCAAAATGGATTAAAGACCTAACTATAAGACATGAAACCATAAAACTCTCAGAAGAAAACATAGCTAACAATCTCATGAACATAAGCATGAGTAATTTTTTTCTGGACACATCTCTCCAGGCATGGGAAACAAAAAATAAACACATGAGACTACATCAAACTAAAAAACTTCTGTACAGCAAAGGAAACCATCAATAAAACAAAAAGGTAGCCTACAGTATGGGAGAAAACATTCTCAAGTGATATATCTGATAAGGGGTGAACATCCAAAATATATAAAGAATTCATAACTCAACACCAAAAAAAAATCCCATTAAAAAATGGGCAGAGGTCCCAAATAGGCACTTTTCCAAAGAAGACATACAGGTGGCGAACAGGCACATGAAAAGGTGCTCCACATCACTAGTCATCAGGGGAATGCAAATAAAAACCATAGTGAGATATTGCCTCACACCAGTCAGAATGGCCACCATCCAAAAGATAAGAAGTAACAAGTGTTGGCGAGGATGTGGAGAAAAGGGAGCCCTCCTACACTGTTGGTGGGAATGTCAATTGGTGCAGTCACTGTGGAAAGCTGTATGAAGGTTCCTGCAAAACCAAAACCAGAAATGCTGTATGATCCAGTTACTCCACTCCAAGGAATTTACCCAAAGAAAACAAAGTCTCTGATTCAAAAAAGATATATGTACCTCTATGTTCACTGTTATTATTTACAACTGAAAAGATATGGAAGCAACCAAAGTGTCCATCAATAGACGAATGGATAAAGAAGATGTGGTACAGATAAACAATGGAATATTATTCAAACATAAAAGAGAAAGAAATCTTGCCATTTGCAATAACAGGGGTGGGCCAAAAGCACATTATGCTAAGTTAAATAGGCCAAGCAGAAAAAGAAAAATACCATATGATTTAACTTACATGTGGAATCTCAAAACAAAACAAAACAAAATGAACAAAACAGCAATAGACTCATAGACACTGAGAAAGGACTGGTGGTTACCATGGGGGAGGGGTTCGGGTAGGTGCATGAAATGTGTGAAGGGAATAAAGAGGCACAAAATTGCAATCATAATATAGATTAGTCATGGATATGAAAATATGGCATAGAGAATATAGCCAATGGTTCTGTTACATCTCTCTATGTTGAGAGATAGTAATTACACTAGCATCTAATAATGTAGATAACAGTATATTTTAATGTAAAAAAAAATAAGCCTGAAAAATCACATCATCTCTTTTCTGAAAATTCAATTTACACCCTGCACAAGGTATGAAAACAGAAAATAACCAAAGAGCACTTCACAGCCCCAATCTGTACACCTTCCTAGAGATTTAGAACTTAGGCCAAGGAGACGCCACAGTTTATGTTGGTGATCACATTAGCTACCTGACACATAAAGTTATTGATATCTTAGAGTAGTTGGTTTAGAAATACTTGGTTCTAATATATGCAAGAAACATATTTCAAACTTTAATTTATTTAGCTAACGTATCATTTATCATGCAAGAACTATGAAGTGATTCCCAGGAAGGAATTCCCAGCAAGCGACCTTAAAATGCTTGCAAAGCAATGGAAAATACATCCAAGTTAAATGAGAAACCCCTTCTTCTTGGGTTCCTAAACTCATATGGCTAATGTTGACACTAGACATGTATGAATAGTTTTTAGTGTCATTACTTTCAGTAAAGTTTGTATAAGAGAAATAGGTGTGATTCTGTCTTCCAGGGATTTGACTGCAGAGGACAACACACTGAAGCAGATGCATCTGCTGACAGCCACAGGCCTCTGGAGAAGCTGTGGAAGGTTGCTGTTATTTATCATCCAGCAGGCAGATTTGACCATCATCAGTCTCATTTTCTAAGTGTGTGTCAGAATGCTGAACAAATTTCTACATACCAGTTCCCTGACAGCTCTGAGATGACCCCAGTTAGCAGATCCATTTGGAAGGAATAAAGAAGTCCACAGTTGTCGTCACTGAAAGATGTGTGTGTCATTTTTTGTTCACTTAAAAGCTAATGGACATTGCTGTATCATGCATGGCATGCAGTATTCAGGGCTATTAAAAAATACTGCATCACAAGGAAAAATGTCCAAGTTCTTTATGGCATGCACAGAATTTTGTTGTACAGAGTCGGCAGGCAAGAAAGAAAGGTTCTGACTGCTGATGAGAGTAAAGGTTCCCAGAAGAGGAATTGTTTACTAGTTCTGTTTATTTGGAAAGTTCCAATTTGGAGAAATGCTGGGGTAGAGGGATTTAGGTATAAGGGACGAAATATACAAAGGAAAAAAAATTACTGAGGTTTTGAGATAATTTTGAAAATAAAAGATAATATAATGAAAGCAAGATGCAAATGGAAGTACTAATCCACAAGATCAAGGTGTGCAAATTAGGCAGAACTCAAAAGTCTTTGCAGAAGTTTATTTTGCCATGAATCTGGGGGTCATGCACAATGCTGTGTGTTGTTTTATAACTGCACCTTCTTTCAGAGTATAGTAAGTAGAACTCATCTAAGTGTTGCATTTTAATGGTCTGCAGGAGCTTGTTTAAGTGGATAGATATAAATGCCTTCTACATTAACTTTCAGCAATTCCTGTATAAATAAAAGCTTATAAATTGCCTGGCATGCTTCAAAAGTATTTGTATACTCGTAAGTTGTTTAGGCATCTCCCAAGTGGCCTACTTATACATTAGTCTTTTGCAGGACATATCTTTCTTTGCACAGAAGAAAAATTTGGTACAGGTTTTCTGTCCAAATTATTATAATTGATATATAATGGGGAATTTATGAATTATTACACATAATTTTAGTCATTTCAAGTTAATGCATTGTGATCATCAGCCTGGGATAATGACAGAGATTTCAGAGCCAACTTCTTCGGAGCATATTTGAACTTAGTGGTGTGTGTTTGTGTGTGCGTGTACACATGAACACACAAACACACGGCAAGTGATGTAACAGGGCATCTCTTCTGTTAAATATTGGAGCACCATATATTGGTCATCTTAAAAACATGAGGGCAAACATCCACTCATCATGATATTTTTTTAATTTTCCTTTTCACCTCATACTTCATCTTTATCTTGGTTTTCAAGGGACCTCTACATAGGAATAAGGCAAGGCAATGGAGCAGTTATGAATTTTAAATTTTGAAATGCAAGTGTTTAAATGTGTACCTTCCTTTTATTTCTATAACAGAATTGAACTTTGATCTGGTTTATTCATTTTTGCTTGGAGGGCATTTGCTATAACAGAATACCATAGCCTAGATGTCTTATAAACACCAGAAATGTATTTCTCACAGTTCTGGAGGCTGGAAGTCTGAGATCAGGGTGCCAGCATCACTGAGTTCTGGGGAGGGCCCTCCTCTGGGTGACAGACTGCTGACATCTCCCTGTGCTGACATGCCAGAGGAGTGGGGGACCCTCTGGGATTTCTTTTAGAAAGTCCCTGATCCCATTCATGTGAGTTCTGCCTTCATAACAATCACCTTCAAAGGCCTCACCTCCAAATATCAATACTTGGGGATTAAATTTCAACATAGGATTTCGGGGGACACAAACATTTTTCTATGTCAAAGGAGAAATATAACCAAGGCAACTCAGTCAGTTTTAGTTTAAAATCCAGTCTCTGTAATCAATACATGATCGGGTAAGTGTTCTTTCCTCAATGTTTCTCCTTCTCCCTGGGATGGCATAAAAGTTCTGGCAGCAGTTGAGGGGTAGGGTTATGTGTTTCATGGTGTCGTGGCAGAGATACACCTCCACTGACCACTGTTTAAATGGAGATTTTGGCACGTGATCCCCGGTGTGTCCTAGCACCTATTCCCTGCATCTCTGTTTCTACCATGGCCTCCCATTTCCAGATCACACACTTTGTTCTATTCTTATCCATAAAGTATCACATGTCTAGGAAACATTGGTTCATAAAGAGCCCATTTTCCTCTGTGCAAGATTCTTTAGATTCTTTAATATTCAAAAGAGAAATTTGATTATCCAAGAGGGGACTGTGAGATAAATCCAAAACATATGACCATATCATCTTTTTTAATTATAGAAGTTCTTATTGGACATGGGCAAAGGCAGCTTCTTATATATATAAAAAAAGACTAAAGAAAAAAACATGGCAAAATGTACAATGATAGAAGAGATGGAGTGTTGAACACTCTATCATAATAGACGCAAAAATAATGTACTAGCATTACTATCAACAATTCTACACCAACAACCAGGTGACCAGGAAGAAACAGATAAATTCCTAGCAACACACAACCTACCAAGACTGATCAACTCAATAACTAGTGAGGTGATTGAATCAGTAATCAAAAAACTCCAAAAGAGAAAAACCCAGGACCAGATGGATGCAAAGATGAATTCTACCAAGTATTAAAGAAAATTTAATACCAATCCTTCTCAAACTTTTCCAAAAATTTTAAGTGAAGGGGACACTCCCAGACTAATTTACAAGGCCCAGTATTGCCCTGATACCGGTGGTACAAGAAGAGAAAACTATTAGGCTAATATCCCTGAACATAAAGGCAAAAGGTCTCAACAAATTACTAGCAAACCAAATTCATCAGCACACTGAAAGGATCATACACCACGATCAAGTGGGATTTATCTGTGGGATGCATGATGGCTCAATATATACAAATCAATAAATGTGAATTACCATAGGAATGAAAGATTAAAAATTATGTGATCATCTCAACAGATACAGAAAAAACTTTTGGAAAACTTCAATATCCTTTCATAATAGAAACTCTCAACAAAGTGGATAAAGACTGAACTTACTTCCACACAATAAAGGTTATACATGACAAACCCCCAGGTAGCATCATACTGTGATAATGAAAAGTTGAATGCTTGCATTCTAAGATCAGGAACAAGAGAAGGATGCCCACTCTCGCCACTTCTATTCAACATGGTACTAGAATTCCTAGCCACGGCAATCAGGCAAGGCAAAGAGATAATAGTCATCCAAATCTGAAAGTAATTAATAAAATTGTGTCTGTTTGTTGATGACATGATCTTGTATATAAAAAATCCTAAGGACTCCACCAAAACAGTTTCAGTGAAGTTTCAGGATACAAAACAACACACAAAAAGTAAATTATTTTCCTATACCCTAATAATAAACTACCTGAAGAAGAACTAAGACATTATCACTTACAAAAGCATCAAACACAATAAAATACTTAAGAATAAATTTAACCAAGGAAGTAAAAGATCTATACATTAAAAACTACAAGACATTGATGGAAGAAATTACAGACTACACAAATAAAAAATAACCCACATTCATAGGGCAAAAGAATTAATATCATTAAAATGTCCACATTACCCCAAGTTACCTATAGATTCAATACAATCCCTATCAAAATTTCAACAGCAGTTTTCACAAAAATATATAAAACAATCCTTAATGAAGATATGGTTAAATTGAAACTTTCACGCATATTTCTGCTGATAAATAAAATTGTGCTGCTGCTTTGGTAAACAGTTTGGCATTTTTTTCAAAATGTTAAAGATAGGCTTAACATACAACCTAACAACTACACTTCTGTGTATATAGGCAAGAGGAATGAAAACACACATCCAGAGAAAAACTTGCATATAAATGTTCATAGCAGCATTATCCATAATAGCCAAAACAGGGAAACAACCCCAAATATGCGCCAACTGATGAAACTACAGTGTGGCATTCCATAATTGGAATATTATTCAACCATAAAGAAGAATGAAATACTGCAACATGGATGAATCTTGAAAACATTGTCTTAACAAAAAAAAGAAGCTAGACTCTAAAGAACAAAATTTTTAAAGATTACTTTTATATGAAATATCCAGAATAGGCAAATGTATAGATACAGAAAAAAGATTAAGTTTTACTCAGGTCTGGGAGGTAGGAAAGTGGCAAAAGAGAATGAATTTCTCTATCTTTTTGAGGGGAAGAAAATATTCTAAAATTAGATTGCATGACCTGTGAATTTACTAAAATCATTGACTGATACATTTTAAATGGATGAATTGTCGTGTATGTGAATTATAACTCAATGACACTGTTAAAAAGTGAATAATTCAAACATTGGTAGCTAATATTTATGGAAAGTTTTCACATACCCATCACATTTCTAAGAAATTTTTAAATTTTATTTTAATCTGGACAATAATATTCATGAGGTAGTTATACCTCCTCAGTTTACATTTAAGCTCCTGAAGCTTACAGCATTTACATAACTTGCTGAAAGTCATAAGCATTTATATGCTCAGGGTGGAATCCATACGTAGGTGGTGTGGCTCCAAATTGCTTGCCTTAAACCACACACTTCTGCTGTATTATATTGCTCAGAATTTACCTTCCTATTATGTTCCTGTTTCTCTTACAGAAATCATATAATTATAGCAAGATTTATGGAGAAGGCGTTTTCTTCCAGCCCCAAACTAATTGGGACCAATGTGAACACACTTTTCCCTACAGGGTCTTCCGGCCTTTGCCTTTACCTGAACTGTTCATTCCCTTCTTGCTCTGATTTAAATCCCACTCTTGTAGGCCAAGCCCAAGGTGATCTCTAGGAAGCTTTCCCCAACTCCCCAGGCCTATGTAGTTGTTCCCTTTCTTGTCCCAAAACATTCTTTGCATGCCTGTAGTATACCACTTTTTCCTGCACGTTATAGCTATTGGTTTTCACACTGGTTTTTCTCATTAAACTGCAGTTTTCAGGAATAAGGAACAGGGAAGTTTGTATTTGCAACCCTCAGCATTGCTGTTTTGAAAGTAACAGACACTCAAGAAACACTGAATAAATGAAAAAAGGGATGGAGGCTATGGAAGAAATACAATAGATGATCATTTTCTTATCCTTAGGGAATTTAGGAGAGTCAGAAAATCACACAACACTGAACAGTGAGTAACTCATGCAACAGAAAGTCTAGGTGAGCTTTAACAGTAAGGTTTTGACTGGGAGCACTGAAATGCATGTTCATAGGCCCTCTAATAGACATTTAATCATAGACTTTGCTTTCAGGGAGCTTTGTGGTTTTACTAACAATTAAATTTCACCTTCTTCCATGATTACTATGCAGCCAGGTGTTGATGTTTCATAGTAAATAGTAAAATTAACCTCAAGCATTGTCATATCTCTAGACCAAGGTCAGAAATCTAAAGGTTTTGATTTGCTAGTTCTATTTTGAAAGTATGTTACTCATTCAAACATAGGTCGAGCATGCCAGGAATTGATCCCATTGGCACAGGGTTTGGAAATGGATATTCCAGACAGCACCTGGTTTAGTATTTTGAACTAAAGCCTGCTGGCCTGGGAATGTCATTACTTCTGTAGAAAATGATTTACCTGTTTGACTTTCCTATAAGCAAATTATTTAAAAAATAAATCTAAAAGGGAAAATATTGCTCTTGCCAGGATGAACAAAACATTTTCTTCTTTTATAGTGTATAACTGAAAAGATCTGCCAAATGTAAATCCTTCTTTCCAACAGTAATGAGAATGTTTGACTCAGATAGAGCCAAGCACATTTTTTCCTTCTTGGCATTGAAGCCATACACCTTTCCATTAACTCTCAAGTCACTCGAATATCAGTGGAACCACCAGTCAGTTGCCAAACAGCATATTTGATCCGCCGAGCCCCAAAGCATGAGATTTGCCTAAAAGTCATTGTATCCTGCCAGTATCCAATATCCTCTGGAGCTATGATTTGCATGGTGGTAGTTCTGGGACTCCGTTCCTCCAAGAGCAAGTATAATTCAATACAGAGAAAAGCAAAAGTGGGTGTGAAACACAGAGCTCCCTGTGTTCACATCTCTACTGACACACAAACCAGGTATTTTACTTTTCATTCAATCAACTCTGTTTTTTGAGGGTACCTGATACATTTGACCTTAAGAGAAATCACAAAATTATAGCAGGTGTTTTGAGCTTAGGTACTCTCCTCCCCCAGCCAAGGCTAGGTCTAGGAGATGGTTATGTATGCCAGCAACTTATTAAAGATGTTAACTTAAAATTTTCATTTCAAAGATTTTTAAGGCAGCTGAGCTGAGAGAAGGACAGTATGGCATAGATAATAAAAGGAGCAGGGAAGGCAGACATGAAACTGTGAGTGGCTTTGGGCCATTTCTGATTGGCACATTGGGGAGTTGGGTAGGGATGAGAGATGAGGGCAGAGGGGTTGGGAGGAGGTAGATAAACAACATTCTGTCCTGTTCCTCATTGAGGAATCCGACTTCATTGTCTAGGCATGATAAAACCACAGCAAGTTTGCATTTAAATAGAAGAGAAGATGGTGTGGCCAGGTTTGCATCCTGGCAATGGTGTCAAGCAAGACTTGGGAGATAATAGAAAAAGCCCACATGAAAGATAACAAGGATCCAAGTGAAGAGGAAAGCAGTGGGATGAAGGGGAAGAATGGACCTGAGAGACAGTAAATAGATCTGACCAGATGATGTGGGAGATGGGATGAACGATTTCTGAAGGGGTGACTGGCGGACAGTAGCATTTTCACGGGCTTTCTCTACTTTGTCAATATTTACACTGAATAATGGGACCACTTGTATATTTACAACGGACTGTGGTTTCTTACATGACATATTCCTAGATTCCTCTGAACCAATAAGAACCTCCAAGAGCTTCTTGAACATGTTCATTCATCCAAGACCAAAGGTCCTTATAAGATCAGGGAAATACATACATCACCAACATTTCAGGGAGCAGTACTGGAGAGATGTATAATATCTATAATATACAAGCTTGAAGTTCTCAATAATAAAAAAAAATGTGAGCAGAAGTCTAGATCTTCTGGAATTCTGATCACAGTTTCAGAAAAGTGATGTTCAGATTCTGTGCTTATCACGGTAAAATATTAAAAACCTAGCCAGACACAGCACACCAGGTGTCACCCTGCATCAGGTCCTCCTGGTCATTGTACTGAATTAAAACCCATGATTATTATCACCTTCAATTGATATCATTATGTCTTACTTTAGCCATCAACAGCAGAGGGAGGCAGATTTACAAGACAATCTTTGGGGTCACTTTTAATTCCATGGTGTTTTTAGTACTAAATTCTGAAAAGTATCACTTTGGAAGGAAACATCTTGCACGTAAAGGACTTGGAATGCTAACTCAGCATTAAAACAAATTGTCTCTCTTTCCCTCAAATAAAATTAGACATGTGAATATTTTTTTTCTGAAGAACCTCTGGTGAGAAATATGTTTCCTGATGATTTTTAGGGCCTAAGCAAATGTATAGTTTTCTGTTTTTTAAGGATAGGAAGTGTTCCGAACATAGGCAGACTTATTCTCCTTTGTAACTGTATCTTCATTGTTGAGGTTGAGGGATTACAGACACACTGTCACACTGTGTCATTTTGGTTCACTGTTATTCCCCAACCCAAGAGGAAAAGGGCGGGCTTCTAAAGATGACATCACTACCCAGCTATGAAATAGTTATGCCACATGTGTGAATTTCCTCAGCACACAGAAAGAACAGTCATCAGTGAGGGCAAGTTTAAATGTTTGAAATGCCACAGGACTGGCCTTGGAATAATTTTTCAAACATTCAGAATTTGAATGTTTATTCTTCTAAATTGGCCATGAGAGGCCGCCTTTCACAAACTAGACCCATGGAAAGTTTCAGTTTTTACAGTCACTTTCTAAGTTACACACATGCAAAAATAATCAAAGAGTAGGGACAGCATTTTCCTTTCATCCCTGTGTAACTTAAAAACAGCAATGCAAGTTTGGCTCATATACCATGAAAACTTTCATCTTTTACTGGAGCTCATTAGATCAAAAGGATAATGTTACAGAAAGATGTGAATGAATGGAAACAGGCTGTCAAACAGTGAGCTTGTTTATTTTCTTTTTTTTTGTGAAGTCACTTTATTAAAAAGAAAAAATAGGTGTGCTTAAACCACCACCATAAGTGAAGCAAAAGATACCTCATATATGTCTAAAACTGGTAAAATTAAATCAGTGATAAAATTAAAAGAATTCATACTGATGAGCTAAGGGGTGGGATATATTTTTT
Source organism: Smutsia gigantea (assembly GCA_032199065.1). Lineage (NCBI taxonomy): Eukaryota > Metazoa > Chordata > Mammalia > Pholidota > Manidae > Smutsia > Smutsia gigantea. Next base: position 149,295 of record JAVSCE010004412.1, read on the forward strand.
AACATGAATTTTAAGGGATGAGTTTAAAGATTTATCCTCCAATTATTTTATTTTGGTTCATTGAGTTTGTTTTAAAGTGAAAATGGTATTTGCTCTGCTATCCTCTAGCTCCCATGTTCCACTAAAATGTAAAATAACCAAACAATGGAGCATCAGTATGTGTTAGGCTGAGTAACAGAAGCACTTGAATGAATTGGATGTTCCTACTTCCATATTTGGCTTTTTTGTCCCATTAAAATGGCATGTCCACCACCACCTGGTAACTTGGTAACATGTAGGGTTAAATAGATACTCTGGTGCCTGAATTGAAAGAAGTAAATAGCCATGAAAATAAGCCATAGAGGTAAAAATAAAATTCTCTCTAAAAGTAAAAATGAAGACTATGTTTATTATGAAGGTAATTGACCTATGGGCAGTTTTGCAAAGTCTAGGGGTAAGTTTTATATAAAAGAATTTTGTATCTACAGGTAAATCGCCACTATAATGACATAATGATTAGACTTTGTGTAATGCCTTTAAGATTATTGCTACTGATTTTTAAAATAGCACTTTACTGACCTGACATTTTGATGTTCCAAGTAAGCTCTTTTAAAATAATGGGCACATCCTTGGATTCTAAAATAATGTTTATTTTATATTTAATAGAAATCTTTCTAATGCACATATTAAGGCTCAATAAAACCCATGTTCTCTTCATCTTAATAGGCACCTAGTTGGACTGCATTTCTCAGCCTCATTTGAAATTAATGTGGTTGTTTGCCTCAATTCTCTGGCTGGTTGAATTTAGTGCAGGAGTCACTCTGCAGAAGTGACAGATGCCACTGGCAGGCTGACTTCAAATGAAATTCCCCTTGAACTTTTTCATTCTGGCTGGAAAAAAGAGGGCCCAGTGACTTTAGAAGCCATGTGTTGATGATGGCAGAGGCTCTGCCGTTGGTCATCCCAAACTGATGGTCTCACCACACTATGTTCCTGCCTCAGATTGTTACATGAGCATGACAGGTTTCATGGTGTTTGGACCATCACACATTTTGGAATCTATTATTGTATTTAGCTTAGCCTAAGTAATACACCATACTTTAAAAATTTTAAAAATCTTTAATGTAGCATTTTGGGGGAGGAGTTGGGGTCCCCTCAAATACTTATACAGGATGGCTAGACTTCCCCCTTCCTCCTGCCTCCTCTCATCTCCCACACCCCGTCCCCCATACTTACTCTGTAGCCATATTTCCACCTCATGCTCCTTGAGAATACAGAAAGAGATAGAAATGCCCTTATCTTCACACCATGTTAGCCTGCCTTCTTCTCCATATTTCTATCCATGTGTGGCTTTTCTTCTTGTTTCATTAATAAAAAAAAGAAGTAAAAGAAGCAATTAGACTGTGTGGATAAAGGCTTAATGAAATCCATTCCTTTGGGTCTGAGAATTTGAACTTCATTTAGCCCAGTAATTCTGTTGCTCTGGTAACTGATACAAAAGGTACGTGAACCACGTCATTAGGTAATATTTCTTATGACAAAAGTGACCCCTGATGAACTACATCTTGACTGGATGTAACTCTGGTCCTCCCTGCCTATGGTGGCTCCTATAACTGGTACATCTTTTGTGAGGACGTGGGAAGCTGTGTCTGTAGAATTCTTAGAGGAGATAATGCCTTCTATCAGGCATGAATCTTTTAAGCTAGAGTGACTCCTGCACCTCCTGATGGGGACTCACCTCCTGGCCCTGGAGCTGGGGTCTAGGATGAGGACAGCCCTTGGGTGGTTGTGTGAACTGCTATGCCAGCTGCTTCAAGGACTCTGAAGAAATGCCAGACGCTGTCCTCCTGCCCAGCTGTGGATCCTGCCTTCATCTCTGAGCAGCCGGTCCTGGCATGGCCTATGGTAGACTTGTCAATCTGAATGTTTAGCTGAAACCAAGAAGGTCCCCTGTGGGTTCTGCATACCTCTGACCCAATGGTCCCTCTAAATTCCATTAGCCTAACAACCATCTCTACTCTACTTCAGCAGAACTTGAGGCTTGTTCTTTCAGGAAGGAAAACAGAAGAGACTCAGGGATAGGAGAAGGTAGGCCCAGTCATTGGTAGGAGTGTTGTATGGAAACAGCATATTAGTATTTGCATACCAATTGGCTTCTAGAATGCTGGCAGGAGACTGAACCATCCCTTTCTGGTGAGTTGGCCTGGCAAGATAAAGCCACAAAATCATGTGCTCAGGCAGAACACTTGATAGTGGAAGACAGTCAGCAAATCCGTGCAATCCCAATCTCTTTCCAGCATCCTAGTCTTAAATATGAGCAGAAAATTATGGATTACTCAATATCTGAAGAAAGTCTTTAGCAATAACAAAAAAAAAAATCAAAGACCAAAATAAGTTAAAAACAGTATCCAAGAAAAGCCTTTAGTATAAAATTTATGAAGACCAACACATGTAAACAAAAGCAGCCTTAAGAAATATTATGCAAAGAGAATAATTCTCCAAATGAACTATCATTAATATCTTCAGCTAACTGAGGGGAGATACTGAATCCATTAAGCAAGAACAAGTTGCTGTTTTAAAGAACACTCAGAGAACCAAAATGGAGCTCTTGAAAAGGAAAAAAAGTGATAGCAGAAAGGCAAAGTCACAGAATGAGTCAAAGAAATGAAGAGTACACACACAAAAAAATTGTAGTTGGAAAATATTTGAGAAAAAGATATAAGAAAATTAAATTTCCAAAAAAGTTCAGCATCTTCATACAAGAAGTTCCAGATAAAATGAAAAAGGAAAAACAAATGGATGAAATTATCTATGACATAATTCAAGAATATGTCTAAGACTTTCATCATCAGTTGAAAGGCCTTACTGATTACCTACATACATGACTAAAATCGATCACACTAAGTCATATTATAAAATGGACAGAAGACCTTACGAGCTTCCATGGAGGTGGCAGAGGGAAAGGGTGTGGTGGCTACGTAGCAGGAATCACAATATCAGAATGGCTTGGGCATTTTCAGCAGCAACATCAGAAAGTAGAAAATAGTCAATGCCTTCACAATTCTGCGGGGAAATTATTTCCAATATAGAATTCTTTATCCAATCAAAACATCATCATGTAAGAAAACTTCCTATGATCCCATGTATTTCCTTTCTCAGGAAGTTATTGGAGGTTGTAATCTCCCATAATTAGGGAGTGAACCAAGAAAGGAGAAAGATTTGGGAGATAAGAGATGAAACATAAGAGAGACGAAGGACATCTGTCCCCGATGACGGGGAAAGGAGAGCCTGTGCGGTAGTTATAGTACAAACAGTGAATGTTGATCTATCCTAAATTACAATATTAGGGAATAGGGGAGTACAAAGAGGGGCACATCTGTAGTAGCAATGGAAGGGATTAGAGAGAGTTAAATCCTCATTCACAGTGGGCAATCAAAGGATAATGCTTACAATTGAAAACCAATAAGCATTCTTAGCACGTTGTGTACAGCCAAGTAACTGAAAGTAGAAAACGAGGGATGAAAGGTGTGCTGCTATATTTAAATAAGACTCGTTTCACTATGTGACTCTTCTTATTCCATATGCATGTAAAAGATTAGGAAAATATGAACCAAAAAAAGAATAGTAGCTTCTGAATGTTATACTGAGTTAAAAATTGCATAAATAAAAATTTTATTTTATAAACATTGAAGAAATTTACATTAAGACATACATGTATTTATTTACATTATTTTATTGGAAAACTAAGAGACATGCCACTGGGAAATATTAACAGAGAGATATTCTGAGGAATGGGTCTATAATACCCTCATTTACACATTCTCCACCCCTGTTTTCTTTCCTGGTCTTTTTAATCCTCCTTTAAGATCTTTAATCTATTAACCTTCTTCTTTTTCTACCTCTATCAGTTTCACCCATTAGTTTTCCTTTTCAGTTTGACCCATATTTCTTTCCAACATATTCAGTTTTCCTTCTTAATTATAGCCACCTCACAAAACACCATCATTCACTAAATACAAAAAGCCTCTTCCTGCCTGCACCTGAGTTGTTGCATGCTGCTAGAGATACCAAATGTAAGAAGGTGGTAGCCAACATTGAGTGCTTTATTGTTTGTTCACCTATTCATCTAATGGAAGAGTCCTAGAGTGTGAAATATGTTGGGTAAGCCAAGGTTATTAAAATAGGCACAGTCATTGCCTTAGTGGGGTTTTGAATCCATGAGAACAAACAAGAACTAAACAACTCATTACTGAATTATTTGATTGAATTGGGGTAAATGTTACAAAGTTAAATGCAGTGTTTCTGACAGCATGCCAGGAGGAAAAATGGCTTAATTGGTGTCTTCATTCTGTGAAGAGATGATATGGAGAATTCCGACAGTAGTCTGAGCAGAGGGCATTAGCAATTGGAGTGATTTGGGGTGAGGAGAAATTCCAGACAGAGGAAGCAGACTGTTTGAAATTTGGCCCAATGGCAGAACTGAGAGCAGATTAGGAGAGCCACCCTCTATCATCCCAATGACTTTGGACATGCCATTCCTCTCCCTGAATCATCTCCCTTCCTTCCTGACCCTCCTTACCACTACCTCCACCTGACACAATTTTGACTTATCCTCCAGGTTTCAGTTTAGAAACTGCTTTTTGGGGGAAATCTTTTTTCAGTCCCTCCACCTTGGCTGGCAGTTCCCATGTCACTGGGCTATCAAGAATTCTTCTAGTCCTACCAATCAAAGCCACACATGCTGTGGCTGCCTTGCTGGTATCATCTCCTGCTCCATTAAAGCAAGGAGGACAGGCTCATGGCTCTTCACAGTTCTGTCCCTAGCATCTCTTTGATGTAAACCAGTGTTCAAAACCCATTTCCTAAATGAATTACTTGGTAAAACAAGAGCACGTATGTACTGGAGAGGGCCTCAGGAGTTTGATGCAGGGTCTGATGACACATCATTTTAATTCTCCTGTTATTACTCAGTTTTTAATTATGTTTCAGATCATTGTAGTTATGAAAAAAGTTCTGGATTACTTAAGGTGTTTTTGTATAAGAAAAACTGCTCTGAATTGTTATGGACAAATAAAAACCACATTTATTGTTCTGTAATTATGTCGTCAAAATATCTTCATATTCAAGCATTCCAGACCCTAACAGAAAATGGATCAAGTTCATGATTACATGTACACTCTAATCTTTCAAAGATGAATTGAATTTTCAATATTGAAGTACTTGGCTACATTTCTTAGGTGCAAAAAATATCCCAGGTATGTAAAATTACCATTTGTTTTACTTGGAATGATTTAAACATATAATTTAAATTAGAACTCTCAAGAAAACCCCTGGAAACTAAAGGTAATAATTCAATTCTACCTTTGTTAACATTTTACTGAAACAGTACACCCTACAGTTAATTTGGAATGAAACTAGTTAACTGATGGCCTTTTATTTGAAAAGCCTGTGCTGTTTTTTCCTCAGATAACCTCTCTGACACAGATATCACCAGTTATTTGGCTAAGATATTTTGCAGGACCCTTGGAGTCAGCTTCATGTAGAGACCAGCTCAAGCTGGCTAAGCCCACAAAAGTCCTCCTCTGAGCCTGCACAGAAGGGACCCGCGTGTCTGGTAATGACCTTTTCCCTCTCCTGGAACAGAAGTTCTTCAGTCAATAGAACTAAAAGGGTGGCTTTGGGGACTCAGGGAAGACAATCTGAAATGAAAGGAGGCACTGATAGTTGTAGCTTGAACATAAAAAGAAAGAGACCCAACCCTCCACCAATCGTGCTTCACCATGCACAATACTTCTTCCCACCACTGGTGAGACAGATTTGAGCCCTGCCTCATGTTTCCTTGTTCAGCTGCCTGACACTGGAAACTTTCTCTGCAAAAGACCGGTGCCTAGGTGACTGTTTTTCTGATGTGTGCAGACAGATGGGCCCAATTTGGCTTAGCAATACTACCTAATTTAAATGCATATTGTGTAAAGGAAGGAAACCTCATTTAAGAGGGGGTTAGGAAGCCCTGAAGTGGGAGCTCTCAGGCATGTCCCACTAGGTGCAGCCTGCCTTTGCAGCAGAAGGAAGATAAGAATTATCTTATCTGACAAGGGAGGACAATTTTTCACATAGGAATTTCACCTTCTGCTTTTAAGAAAAAAAGTATTAAGTCCCTACCTTAATACAGTGCACTGTTTGTGGCCAATGAGAAACCATCATAACCTCAAAACTTGTTCTCCATTGAACTTTTGTTTAAAATAACCCTCCCCAATTACCCTAAAACCCGCTATATGTTGATCTTCCCTTTGTCTCTTTGGATTGCTTTTGGTTCATTGTGACTTGCATGTGTGGACTTACAATTCCTCAGCTATACTCAAGTAAACTCATTTTGCTAGTAAAATAACTGGCTATTTTTAACATTGACAACATTCAGAAGGTAAACACTATACCAATTATAGGAATGTTGTTCTTAAAAGAACATTTTAAAATAGGGAATGTATCATATGACTATGCATAAAATATAATTGAGTTTGATTTATAGAATACATGAAAATTATCCATGATTTTGATGTATGATGTAGTATGATTTTTATTAACTAAATTCTCACCTTAAAGGTCTTAAGCCAAATAAAGTGAATTAAGGTAAAGAGTATTACTGTAACTGCAAAATAAAATAAAGAAAAAATGCAACAGGATTTATTTTAAAAAAAGAGTCCCATGCTTTTTTATTCAAAAGAGAGACATCTGATTTCTGATTTAGGAATTACAGTGTTGTGATTTATAAAAAGTATATGTATTTGGTCATTCAAATAACCAAAATATGTTTCTCATATATATTTGGTCTTCATCCACAATTCCTAACTCACAGCTCTTAAAACCCTTTAAATTTCCTGAACAATAAGAGCAAATGGAACATCTTTGTTACAATATTTGGTCTCTTGTCCTCAGTCCCTGAGAACTGGCTTCAAAGCCATAAAAGGGAAATGAGTGTCTTGTTATTCATAACAAGACCTCTCTACCACAATTGGGTTTATGCTAATGAAAGTGGTTTTGCAAAGCATCTAAGGAGATGAGCTGGTTGCCAGGGGAACCAACCTTGAAGAGAAGGTGGGAAACTTTCAGTCCCATTCCCTTATTTCCAGGGTGGGGAGAAGGGTACGAGGCTGAATCAATCACCAATGACCAATGAGTTAATCAATCATGACTATATAACGAAGCCTCCATAAAAAACCAAAAGGAGGGGTTTGGAGAGCTTCCAGGTTGGGGAACCAGAATGCTTCCATGTGCTACTCTACCAGGTCCCAGTCTCCACAGAACACAAGCTCCTTTGTTCCGGACCTTTCCATATGTTTCTTCATCTGGCTGTGGATTTGAATCCTTCCATATCCTTTGTAAGAAATCGGTGATCTAGTGAGTAAACAGGTTTTATGAGTTCTGCGAGCCATTCAAGCACATTGAACCCATGGAGGGGGTCACAGAAACCTCTCATTTATGGCCAAATGGTCAGAAGTACAGGTAAGAACCTGAGCTTGTGACCGGCATCTGCAATGGAGGGCTGCCTTGTGGGCCTGAGCCCTGTACCTGGGCAATCAGACTGTATCTCAGGGTAGAAGTAGTGTCAGAACTGAGTTGAATCACAGACACCCTGCTGGTGGTATCTAAGAATTGCTTTTTGGTGTGGAGAAGTCTCCACAGACATGTTGGAATTGAGTCCAGGAACCCTCTTAGGAATATACATACATACTTTACATGTATGTACATATACTATATATATATGTATGCATGTATAAGTCTACATCTAGCATATGTGTGTGTGTGTGTGTGTGTGTGTGTGTGTGTGTGTGTGTGTGTATTTGTATGTTTCATGAAATGGCAGTATAGGGAAAATTGAAAGTTCATGGCCAGGATTCTCAGCTGATCCTAATCTAATCTACCCATTATATACATGTGATAATGTAATACTCAGCCTACTGTGCAAGTGCATACTCATGTACCTGTTGGCAATAAGCCGTTACTACTGGTATGGCTATAAAAAGAGGCTCCCTGGTATTAACAGAGCCTAGAGAAGAGAGCAAGAGAACAGTGGAAACGGGAGCAGAGGCTGGAGGCGAATGCAGAGCCTGGGCAGAGGCTGAGCCAGAGGCAAAGACCGAGGCGGATGGGATTCAGGCGCTCAACCCACTGCCATGAGAATAAAGCTTGGGAGGAGCCCCTGTTCTCCCCAACGTTATGTTGTTATTTGGTCTCACCAAATCCATAGTGAACTTGTCTGGGGCCGAAACCCTCAGACAAGGCAGGCAGTTCTAACATAGTCCAGATAAATAAATAAATGGATTTTTATTTGTCCAAATAGTTTAATAAATTAATATCCTCTTTCTTAGGGGGCTAGAGTAGCAGTTTGAAAAAAAAAAGCCATAATATTTTATAGCTCCGTCAGTATGTGAAGTCTCTTTCCTCCCCCTGAACTGCTGCTTGGTCATGGGACTAATTACTTAGCGGACATTAGCAAATATGATGCAAGCAATACCTTGCAAATATCAAGCAAAAAAATACTTTCACCTGGGGCTTGCTTGCTCTTACTACTAGGAACCCTGAGACTACCATGGTCAGACTAGCCTTCTGTGAATGAGACATCATGTGAAAAGAGCTTCTAGATATCCAAGGCCTCCCAACACCCCAGCAGAGAATCCAGACCACAGAACTGTCCAGAAAATCCACAGAATTTTGAAAAAATAAATGTATATTGTTTCAGGCTGTTAGGTGTTGGGGTGAATTATACAGCAAGAGCTAAGGCAAAAATTCATATCTAGAAGCAGGTTGTTGCCAAACAAACATACAAAGCATGTGGCATTAGGTTTGGGGCCAAAAAGTAGGAAGAAGCTGGAAAGCTGTGAATAAATTATTGTTAAAGGCTAGCTAGAACAATGGGTGGGAAACTCTTAGCAAAGTCTTAGAAAATGGCACAGACATTTTCTACAACAGACTGGAAAAATACCAACCCATGTTATCTAGTAGTAGCTAAGCAATTGGCAAATTGTTGCCTGTAATAAGCTGGAAAACAGACGTGTACCTAATCAACTTTTGGGTTTTGGCAAAGGAAATCCCCAAACAGAATGTTGAAGGTGCCAGTGTTTGCTTATGGTTATGTGTGATAAAACAGGAAGATACGGGTGAGCTGAAGGAGGAGCTTTTACAGTTTGCAAGAAGAATTTAGAGAAGAGAAGCTGAATCTAGAGATTCTAAACTCTAAGAATTTCTTCTTGCATGGCTGGAAAATGGTGTCCCCAGTTTAACTGTAACCAGAATTTCTTGAACTTACTATCTTTTTCTCACTGCTTACAACTAACACAACCCATCACAGAGTTGGTGGTTTCTTTCTATCTAGGATAAAGGAATCATTTTTATAAATATTTACTACTTATCTAGTCCTGGAAGAGACTTTGAGCAGAGCTAGGAAGAAAACAGAGCCAGAGCCATGTGCCCTAATGGTGATTCTCACAGAATACAGTGGTCCTTGCTTCTAGCCATGCAGACCTCCCATTTCTCAGCTTGGGAAAGCCAGGCATAGAACAGACTGCTTTTAATAACTTTGTGGGCTGGAAATAGTTGCTAGAGATGCCAGACAATTCTTGAAGAATGGATGTTCATTTTTAAGAACAGTTGTCTAACCTCTTGCTGCTCAAAGTATGGTTCTCAGACCAAAACACTGGCATCATGGGGAAACTTGTTAGAAATACAAAATTGCAGGTCCTATCCCAAACCTAATGAGTCGCACTCTGCATGATAACAGGATCCCTGAGCGATTGTGTGTGCATAAGAGTTTGGGAAGCATCAGTTTATTCCCCGGTCAAAAGTATATAGGTCATTATATGAAACACACTCTTAAACTTTCTCCAAAGCTACTACCGTCTGAGGTTTTGTGGTCCCTCAAACTCAGAGCCCCTCTTGTGTTGTCATGCAACCTGTTCTGTGCCTCATCCAAAGTCCAGTAACTCCAAATTTATTAGGCTGAATCATAGGTAGTTGCCTATGATCTATTCCTTTTGACTAATAAAACAGCAATTCTCTATGGCTCAACCTAGCATTTGAGATACATGATACAGTACATGATTTAGTACAGTATGGAGTACATGGCTCTAGCATGACTAAACCATGCTTGTCTATGTTAAAACCCCAGTTTCTCTACCTATTGGTTCTGTGACCTTGGGAAAGGTTGCTTAATCTCCTTGAGTCTCAGTTGCTTCACTTGGAAAATATGGATAATAACATCATTATTAAGTTCATATCATTATTAAGTAGATTCAGTAAGAAAATATATATGATTATGCCTAAAGTAATAGCTGGTTCATGGTGGAGTTAAATAAATGTGCTTGCCTTATGATTTGTTTACCAAAGTGAAGTAAATAATTAAGACACTTCAGTGAATTTTTTTAAAACATCACTCTTTGGGGGCCCTGCATTGTTGGTCTGTAGATTTTAGGAAGTGGTATTTTGGATACTCAAGATGTTGTCTCCAAGTGATCCACTAATGCTTCATTGTCATTTCGGCCACTTAGGAAAACTCCTACTGACTTTTAGGACATAAGGCCTCTGAGCTGATTGTTTGCCAGGTTGTCCAAAAGCATGCCCCATTGGTCTGAAAAAACTCAATGGCTTCTTCTTTTTCTTCTTCAGCAATGTGACCTTTTTTAGAGTGTTTACAGTGAACTCAGAGGAGGGTTTACAGTGCCAGCTGTACATTCAGATAAACAGATTTGTATTAATCCACTGAGTAATTGAGAACATTTCATCTAATAAAGCATTTTGCTTAGCTCAAGTCAACTGACCAAGGTGAACAAAAGAGAGGCTGTATCATGTGCTTAGGAGAGCAAATCTGATTGTGAACATAGTTCCATAATGTCATACTATATCACTAAAGAAAAACTGGGAAGTTAGGGGCTGACCTGAGAGACACAACAATTTTAACTGAATTAATATCCATGGAGATCTTCAAACACCATTCCTCTGAGGCCAGTTTCAAGTATCACTAGAGCAATTACACTTCATATTAGACTGTTCCCAGTCATGTAGTTTCATGCCAGATATGAAGTAAAATTGTCCATTCATTTTATAGTTTAAATAGACCTGAAATCTAACAAGAGGGAACCTTTTTATAGCCATCCATACTAACAGATCTCACAGAGTAGCATGTTAAGGAAGTTAAAGTCAGAAAAGAAGGTAAAAATTTAAGACAAACAGAGACAGTTTCATTCAAGAAGTCTCATTTCCTAAAAGTTACATATAGGAAAGCAGAGCATATGGAAGGAAATACAGGCTGGTAAGGTTGTATCTAACGGGAAAACTCTGCTAGTTATCATCAATTACATTGTTCATGGGCTTCCAGTAATATGGTATCTCTATAAATGTGTACGTTGATTCTGTAATTCAATTATATTTACCATAAGCCTTGTTTAGAGAAAATTTACTACTTTAGAGCTCGTGGAAGTAATATAAATCTGTGTTTATTGATGAAGTGTGGCTGTAAGTGCTCAAGAAGTCCTTAATAGAAAGATACCATCATGGGTAACATATGGAAGCATAAACTGGCTCTATAAAATGTGTTATTTACCAAGAGAAAAATATTATCTAAAACTTCAATTACTACAGGTAAAAAAAAACCCAACTAGAACTGTCTCTTTAAAGAGCACACAGACATCCTTAAACACACTTTTTTGTTTCTTATGTTAGGCCTTATGGGCACAGGAGAGACTATGCAGTCTAGTTCGAATCAGCTGCTTTTCTAGATGAGAAAGTCAAGATTGAGAGTGGTTGCAGGCTTAAACTCCCAACATCATTTAAGAGTTCTGGGTTCTACTTCCTGCTCTGAAATTGACTTCAGGATTTTGATTATTTTCTAAAACCTACTGATAATACTCATAAATACTGGTTAGGTTTGGACCCCTTCGTTTCCTCATATCATTGCTTCTCAAACACACCAGTGTCACAATTTTTGCCATATTCACAGAAAACCTATCTTAGTATTTATTTAATATTGTTAATACTTATTATTTGAAGATTCACTGTCCTTTATAACTTGTCATAAGGATGCCAGTAAAGTTATGGATCAGATGTAGGTTATATGATTTTTAATAAGCATAAATAATTATGCTGTTAAGATAAAGAGATTAATTTATGATCTAATCATAGTATGCAGCTCTCTTCGGGAAATACTGAAATCTGTTGTATCTCCAAAACGTTGTGTTAAGGGCTAAGTTGGAAGATATGAAAAGATGAATAAAAATATAATCTAGGTTTCACAGGAGCTTAAAACTTAATAGAAGGTAGAGGCTTGTACACAAATGGTGTAAAGGAGAAAATAAAGAGGAATGGGGCAAGTTCTGCATTGAGGCTCAACTTGACAGGAAACGGCCTCACGGTTGTAAACTTGAGCTGTGTGCTTTCAGTTCATGAGCATCTCACACTCTGCAAGGTGGTGTGCCAAACACCCTATGCAAACTGGGGGGAATGAGGATCGCAGCTACTAAAAGAACAACTGGGAAGGAGAAGTGTCCTTTAAACTTTGCATATATATTGATCTTCATTTTCATCTTATGTCCATCCACGACTCCATTTTATCGAGTTGTGCATATTACGTGTATGATGTCAAGATGCCTTAGCACTTATGACATTCCACAGAGAGGTGGAAGTGGGGCACAGGAAAACTGAAAGCCCCAAGCCAACAGATGTTTCCCCATCACAGGGCTCCATTCAGGAAAAGGTCTCCCTGGACACCAAATCATATTTCCAGGGCAATCGATGTTTTTAATTGAAAACAAGCAATCTACATCCACCAAGGCTGAACATTTGATCCTTTACATGTTAGTTTATGAAGACAGGGCTTCCATAGACTATTTTGCATTGAAAGATTCTTGTTCTTTGATTCAGTCAAGTTCCAGACTTCGTTTTACAGCTATTAGAGAAAATGGAAGTGACATGATGTATTTTTGTTGCAGGAGCATATCCTTTCTGGTTTGTATCCACAGCCCTGTTTCCACACTGAGAGCAAACGGGACATTATTGCTAGACAACTTGAGTAATGCATGAGCCCTGCTTGCCCTATGCTGCTCCTCTCTCTTATCGGTATGTTAGTGGGAGCCGATGGAGAGATGCTTTGTCCTTTTTGCCTCTTCTCCATCAGCATTTCCTCCATTAATTCTCTGGCACTTGTACTTGAATAGAGCCGTGAAAACAAACCAAGACATTTAATACTTGAACACGATGGGGAGCTAGGATTGCATTTTATCAAGGCATAGAGAATTGAAGGTGGAAATAAGCTTCCCTAGAAATTCACAGCAGAGAGAACCTCCCAGGGATCTCATGGCGCTCCATGAGAGGTTGCTGGGAGAGACAGGGAGAGCAGAGGGCTGGCTGGCTCCAGCTGTCTATAGCAGCAGCTGGTTCTTTGAAATTCCTCCTGCCCTGGGTGCCTCACAAATGTGATAGGAATGGAACAGTCAGGCTCCCTGAGTGCTTCTGGGTGTAATTGGAAATTGTTGCTTTATTCTCCCAACCAAAGAAGCCACTTATTTTCTAAAGAGCACTGCTGAATTTAGAGATCACTAGAGGAAAGTTCTCTATTGGAAAGGATATTCCTAGTCAAAGTTCCCACACTACGAAATACCGTATCTATGCCCGTTCGAAAGGCAGAGTCCTTTGACCTTCAGGGCACTGGATATGTCTCAATAACAGGCTCAGTCTGTCGACTGATGGAGTTCACTAGCAACATGCATTTCCTAGAGAATGTTCAGAGGAGTTTAAGTTTGGAGCACTGTCTAGTTATTGATGTTTTTCCAGCATGCTGATTAGGTTGCTGTTTTTAATTATGCAAATGCACCCAGAGGCTTTGGCAGTGGGCAAAGGCTTTGTATAAACACAAGTATACATAAACATACACGTCCATCCTGCTGCTCTCCTGGCATCTCTTCATGTCTTTTTATTTTTTAAGTCCACTGCCACAGACAGCATTACCACAGTAGCTACACACATCCCATCCTTTGCCATTTTTAAGAAATAACCAAAAAACAAAAACAAAAAAAAACTTTTACGATATTATTTGCCTCTCTTGCCATTTTAGTACTTACATTTATATGGGAGCCGTTTTTTGTTTCTCAAAGTTTTATAACTATTAGGACCTTCTTCCTCAAAGGCTTTTTAGAATATAGAATTCCTAAGACAGGCCCATGTTGAATCTCACCCAAATCCCAAAAGAACTCATTAATATCCTGAGTTATAAGACTGTTCCATTGTATGCATTGTAAGAACAGCTCCTCTATTATGTGGTATCTAGATTTCAGTGTAGATACAGAATCCCAGGGTGGTGGCGGCCTTGGTAAGTATGGCAGTCCTCTCAACCGGCTCCCCTTCCCTGTCTCCCTCATCAGATAGGGGCCGGACTCCTAATGGGGTCAGGTGTCCCTTCTCATGATCCCACAGCGCCTCTATACTAACACGTATCTTACTTGAATAAAAGTGTCCATGACTTAGCTTCCTCTCTCCCTAGACTGAGAGTTCCCTGGGGCAGGAACCATCTTGTATACACGCTTTATCCTCCTATCAGAGCCCCTAACATAAAACCTGGTGCATAACTGCATTTCTTTTAAGGATATTAGTTTCTTCCTTCTTACTCATTCCCATTATTCCCTCCTTCAATGTCTTCCTTTTTGTCTCACTCCTCCTCTTTTTAGACTGAAAACTAAAGATTGGAATATTAGGTTTGAGTTTCCAGTTTGCATTTGCTGTGGCTGGTAGCATCTTGAGCTTTCCTTATCTTTGATCAATGAACATAAGAAAAACTCTGCATCTGGAAAAAGAGGACCTTGGAATTCTTATTCAGGAATTACTTTAACTTCAGTTCTGTAGTTCTTCCAGTAGGGATTGACTATAGAATAAAGACCTGTTGTTCTTTCAGGTTAGATGTTGGCAAGGGCATGGGAAGTCAGAAGTCTTATCCATTGCTGATGGAAATATAAATCTATACACTTCAGGAAGCAACCTGGCAGTGTATACACACATACACACACACACACCAAGTCCCAGCAAGACTATTTATTAGATTATATGCCACAGAAACACAGCGCATGAGCTCAAGAAGTGTTTGAAACACATTCATTACTGTGTTGTTTATAATGGTAAATATATTGGAAAATGCCAAGTGTCCAATAAAGAAGGAATGGTTATGTAGGCTATATACATCAATATACAATGGCTAAGAGGAATAGATATATGTACTAACATGGGGCAACACCAAATTATGCTTTTGAGAAAAAATAAAATAAAAAAATATGTACATGTTACCAATTATATGACAAAAAGAAACTCATAGACCAAATATATACATATAATAGAAGAAGTATAGACCTATATTCACTATTGATATATTCACATATAGGAAAGGAACTGGACTGTGGATGGTGATAAAAGACATTTTAGATTCATCTATGATTGCTGATTTTTTAAGAGTATATGTATGCTTTAGGTATGTAATTAAAATAATTTGTACAGTCCTTATTTAGGGTGGTTTTCACAAAACTTAACTCTTACAGGGTCCATAATTCCACAGCCAGAAGAGGGAATTCATTTCTAGGTTATCCATAGGGCTAGCCGTACACAGGAACAATTTGTCTGTTGCAGCTGCTTACCTGTTTTCCTATTGTGCCCTCCCTGTTGAGTGTAGTTCACTATTCTTTTAGGTCCAGTTCATCAAGCGGCCTCTTAAGGATCCATGTGTGCTGTGATGCCTCCTAGGATAGGTCCCCCACACATGCATCGCTACTTCAGAATTAACTTGCCTGTGTGTTTTTTTTTTTATATCTTGGTGCATGACTAGACAGTCAACTGGATATTAATTTAAATGAGAATTCAAATTTTTAAGTGCATTAACTTCAGCAAATAGCAATTTTATATTTTACTGTCCTTTTGGATGACAAATTGTGAGATAAAAGGGAATTTCAGGATTTCTGTATGTATAGCAGTTACCCTAGTTAAGGGCATGATTTTTTGGAATGGGAAGAAAGCAATGGCTTGCTTGCCTAAATTCTCTCTCATCTGGTAACTAATATTTACAATTCCATAGTTTTTCATTTATTGAGCTTAAAACTCAGAAATAGATGCTAAATGACACCAATTAGTTCAATGTTCTGAATCTTGAGTCTACAGAATCCCAAAGACATCCATGAAGATAAATTAAGGACAGAAAGATATCAAATCTTTGTTTCCACTAACTTCTAACTGAAACGTAATATTGTCAATTATGAATGTCTGCAACATGCACAGCAGTAACAACTGTCACTTTGTCACGACTAGAAATCCACAGATATTTTCTTGCATAAATGGCTGTTGCAATATGGAAAAATACTGTTTACTTCATCATTACTTAGAAATTACTATGATAGACTCCCTGCCAGAACTTTACTTGGTGTACTCATTAAAGAACATATATATTTCAAATGGTTTAATATTTTGATTGCTGTATTTCAATGCAAATTATTTCTATTATATTTTTAAAATACATATATTAATTCCACATTATATTATATAACATAATATATATTATAACATATATTCATGTATAATATGTATTATATATATTTTATTATAATATTCAGACTATATTATAATTATATTTGTGTATAATCATTAGAATATATTATAATTTATATTTATATTTATAATATATGAAATATATTAATATATAGCATATAATATATTATAATAGCTAATATTATATTGACATAATTTGATTAAATATGGTGTTTTAATATATTATTTGAAAATATTTTATGTACTTAAACGCCATTTTGAGAAGGATATCCTAAATATTACTAGACTGCAGAAGCATCCCATTGTACGAAAATGTGAGTTTAAGAACCATTGTTTTAAATCATTATTATTCATTGGCACCATAGTGTAAAGGCAGCGTCTGGAAGCAGTTTTCTCCTATGAGGGCTACTTCATGCATCTGGTGACAGAGAAAATTCATAGATAAAGAACAAGGTTCTGACAAGTTGGGGTCCTCAGAAGACAGTCCATATTTCAGTGTTTAGATTTTCTACAGCAAGGGGGCCCAAAAACATTATAAGGAAACAGCTGTTAGACACACTGTAAGGTGAGCCTTTCCTCTCCAGCTTCCTTACTCATCTTACCCTTCCTTCCTCTCTGATACTCACTTTGATCGGCCTACTGCCCATGAATACACCCATACAGGCAGGCAGAAGAACATGCAACCGTCAAGAGTAAGCCAAAAGGCTTACAGTGGCTCCAGTGAGGAGCTGACAAGGACATTAGAATAAAATAGCAACATGGAAATATGTTTCCTTCTATCCTCAGATCCTAGAAAACTGAGGAGAGTTTTCTGAGAGAAACATGGGCTATGAGCATCTTCCATATGTCCAGGGAACAGGAACTCCATTTATATTTTCAGGCTAGTGAACCTAGGAACCCTTGGCTCTTCAATAGTGAAAAGCCCTGAGGACTCCTCTCCCCACATGCTCCCCTAGATCCTCAGTCCCCTTCTCAGGTACCTTGGGTTATTTACAGGCACTCGCAGGTGTGTGTTGGCACACCTGCCCATAAACAGGTGGCCAGCTTCAGTTCTCTCCAGAGGGGCAGGGAGCACGAAAGCATTTTTGTGAATGGTTATGAACAAAGTCTTTGGCACCAACTGACATTTACATAACCATGGACAAGGTATTTCATCTCTGCCTCCATTCCTGGACCTGTAATAACAGGAATAAGAGGCATGCCTCATAGGGTCATTTTGAGCATTTCAGTAAGGAAAGGGGAAAAAATGTGAAATACTGAGTGGCACACAGAAGCATTCAGAAGATGCTGACCACGATCATTTTTGCTATTAGACCTGCCCTATTCTATCTCACCTTCTCAGGCTCTCTTACTAAGGACTACTTCCTGGAAAGCCATTCAAGTCTTCTAGGTTTCCTCCCAGAGACTGGTTGGCTGTCCCTGATAATACTGATGTCTGTGACCACCATAATGCACCCCCAGACACCAAGAATGAATGTCATGAATTGGGATACACAGAACAGGAGTCTTTCCCTTGATACCACTCACACCTGTCTCCGAGGCACCACACCAATTTGGGCCCTCTTGACAATTTCTCCTTAAGCAGCAGTGAGAACTCCCCTCTCTGTGTTCCAGGTTTCTCTATTATAAAGTGGGCATAATAATATCTACATTCTGTGGTCATGAAAATTATATGTGGAGTAGCTAATAATCTAAACTAACCTTGTTTCTTTTCCTCAAACTTATGGTCTGATTAGGTCTGATCAGACTTCAGAAAGCATTTATACTTCATATCAAAATCAGCATTTCCCTAAAGCAAGATAATTCTTTATTATTATGGATGTTCACTTGCTCTACTAATGTGAAAGCAGAGAAATGCAATCATAGTATTCATTAGGTAGAAGATATATGTTCTTTGTTTCTCTTGCCAGTGATTAATTTCTCTCTTTCTCATTCACTTTCTATTTGCCTGCCTTTATAAACATATTCTTTCTGTCTTTTGGAGCCAAAGGCAGTACTATCAAGCCTGACTATGTTCTATTTTCTTGATAACTCCAAAAAAAATGATGAAGACATATTTTGCTTTAAACCAGAACATTCCAGATATTGAGCTACTACTAATGCAATTTCCTATTTGTATTCATTGGGGGAATTGTTTATCTATAAAAACAATCTCAGGATATAAAGTGTATTTTCTAAATTTTGTATTAATAAACATATCCCATTTTACCTTGAAGGGTTGAAATTCAATTTGATTCTATAAGCATTTATTGAGCACCTCATATATAAAAGATACTGCTTATGTGTAGTGTGGGATATGCATAAGTAATATTTGCAGATCACATTATTATTTTCAAAGTACTTTCAGATAGATCATAAAAGTTCTCACAATTGCTTGTTTGAGGAAAGATTATTACTATTTTGCAGATTATAAAATGTATATCAAAAAAGTTATGGACTTCAAACTCCATCATAGAACTCATACATGCCAGAGATGTTTCTCAAACCTGTCTTTTAATTCCATGTTCCATATTTTATCCAACAAAACACAGAAGTTCCATTATAACCATTGATGAATGGACAATACATTAAGAGATAGAAGTAACTTTGACATCTGACATAATATAATAAATTGTAAATGAGATTCAGATAAATTCCTATAAAATAGAGGACCAGAACTTTTCTAATGGCTTAGGAAGACTCATGGAAAATGGAACTTTTTATCTGGATTTGAAGAATTATTTGTGATTTTCATTGTGAGGTGTAATAAGACATTTCAGAGAGAAAGAGTAACTTTCTTGTTCTTGGGCTTTGTTAGCACCAAAGGGTTTTTTTAAGAAATAAGTCTTTCTTATTGGGAAGGGCTGCTAACCCTTTATAGCAGTACGTCCCCTTCTAGACAGTCAGTGTTTATTGACACAACAGAGAGAGACCTGGTAATACTACATATGTATCAGGGCACTATTCTTCATGACTCGGCCCAGTACAGAAGCTTTGCAGCCTTTCAGAGGCCACCTGAAGGCTTATCATCCCCAGGCTTCTCTCTTGTTTTCCCAGACCTATGCCAACAGCCATGAAATTGATTAAATTTCATAAAACACCCTTGAGCAGGAATTAATTTTATAAATACGTATCTAGAAAATGATACTGAGGGAGCAGGGAAGGCCACTGTCTAGAAGGGTAAAGATCTAGCTGCAGCAGGATGGTTCTTTGCACACCACCATGACCCCTCACCATGATATCTTTGGTGATACCTGGGTATATATTCAGAGGCCTGCCACTTATTCATGGAAAATATTTGCTATTACTTTTGATTCTTCCTCCAGTCTCCCTCTCATCTAACCCAATGCCTTTGCCTTGGAATTAGTCTTCCTCATGTTTCCTGCACTTTACTTTACTCAGGAATGCTTTGGAAACCTCTGAAAGTGATGTGATTGACAACAGTTTGACCAGAGTTGTGCCTTAACGATACTTTTTTCTCACTGTTGTATACCGTAGGTTCAAAGAAGGAATTGTAAAAAGAGAAATCTTATTGATACTGTTCACAAAAGAGAGAAGGTAGCTTTGAACTCGACTGTTAGTAGCAATAAAAAAGAAGGGGATACATGCAAAAGACAGTAAGGGAGTACTGTTTACCTCCTTGCTTTCTTCAAGATACAGACCAACCATAGGAAGGACTCTCAGGTTCTAAGTCTGTGTGACTGGGACCGTAGCTTCTGTCCCAACCTCTCAATGAAAATTAGGGGGAGAAACAGTAAGATGGCATACATAAGGAGGAAGTGGATGATCAGCTGTAGGCATATTAAACTTAAAATGATGAGGGAAGACTCATGGAGACATGGTCTGTTGGCCCTGAAAATTGGGCACATTTTTGATATAGGATTCTTTACAAGAAGGAATGAATGGACAGACACTAGGAAGGAGAAGAGCTGTGAAGGCAGAATTTTATGTGAAATTTACATTAAAGGTAAGGGACAGATATAGGAGGTAACCAATGAAGGCTCAGAAAGATGGGGGAATAGGGAATCCAGCAAAGAGGGGAGTGAACAGCTAGGTAAGTGCTGTAGAGACAGCAAGGAGGGTAAACTTGAGAGAGACCCAGGGTTTGTGATAAGGATATCAGTGCTAAGGAAAAGAGAAAAACAGACCATTATTCTATTTTTTTGGTGTTGCTGGAAGCCACCAGCCCAGTGTAGAACAGAAAGCAGGAGCTAAAGAACCAGTAGAGGGTCTACAGATACCCACTCCATTTTGAGAGCTTGAAATGGTCTGATGTGTATGGCTCCTCTTGGCAATATTCCCTCCATGTTATCTCAAAAAGTTAATTGAATTTAATGATGTTCTAATGTAAACATAGCCCTACATAGATTAAGAATTCAGTGTGGGAGGCTTCTCTTGGTTTTGGATTAAAGGATAGCCTCACCCAGCAGGAAACTAAGATGAGCCATATAAGATTCTAGGTAACTGCTTAGAAGGAGAAGGTGATCATGTTGGCAGCCTGCCCACATGTTGGTAATCGTATTTTCCAGTCATCTACTTTGTATTTTCTTATACTGCTTCTTATTTTGCATCTGCTTACTGCTAGCCAGAGAAAGCAGGGTGGTCACAAAAGAGACTCCATCACTGTATCTAAAAGTTCTGTCAGCAATATGCATGTTCTGAGACCATTCAAACTCTATTAAAAGAAAAACTACTGGATGGTCCTTTTAGAAATCCTCAGTCTTCCTCCATTCTGATCTTTGGATACATGGTAACTCTTTTTCATTTTAGTTGCAGGTGATCTGTTGAAGATGACAGCAGTCTCCATGATTTTCCCTTTGATCTTCTCTACAGGCCTAGAATTCTGGATGAATTTCACCAGGGACAATTATTTAAACATGGCATTGTTGGGTCATAAGCATTACTGTTTCATTTCCAACTTCCCATATGGGAAACATATACTTTTCTTGTAATTTATTAAAGTTTTGATCAAATGCATGCCACATTATATGTTTGCAGCCATACACTGTGAATACACTTTAGCTATTTAAAAATCAGCCAAGATTTACAGTATAATTCCACTGCGGAAGGAATCTGTGACAAAAACAAGGCAAAGCCAAAACTCCTCATAGATTTGGTAAAGTGCAATTTATTAAGTTCCATTTAGATGTACAAACATGAGGAACAATAGGGTTCTGGGTGGCATGTGAGCTGCAAGCTTTCATCATTTGCAATTCCTTCTAGAAAATCTATGATCTATAATACACAAAAATCTCCAGCTTCTGTCTGTGGATGTTGGCACAACTGCAGGGGCTTATGCACAGGCCGGGAATGTTCCACATCCAAGAGGATGTCATAAGCAGCAGCATGAGAAGTTCATTTTACCCTTGTGCATTACGAGAGTACATAAGCTTTGTCTCATGCTTAGAGATAATAATTGAGTCTGCCTTCATTAATTTATTAATCTTCCCAAGAGTACTAGAGAACTGTGACTTTTTTAAAAATAATAATGTTTATATTTGAAAGTTCTTCATTAATCTCACAGATATTTATTGAACACACACTATGTGCCAGGAGCTCTGCTAGATATTAGGGATATACAGAAAAAATTCTTCAAGGTCTTGTTTAAATCTTTGTCTTTTTGTCTACAATAGGCAGCCCATGCCCATTAGTTCATTTAATCTCGCCATCAAAATCAACTTCTCAATTGCTTTATTTCCCATTCTTGAGCTCTTTTTCCTCTATAGAAATGTCTCCCTTGAGTAGATGCCTGGAACTTAACGTCAAAGGGCAGATCTGTTTTCTGTTTTGGCCCTATGCCGTTCATCATGTGGGCACATCCATATTTCATCTTGGACATCCTTATTATATGATTATATGCCTTTCTATAACCTTGGCCCACTTCCAGCATTGCTGCTTTCTATTTTTCAGTACAAAATTTCTGTGGTTTGGCTTATTATGTCCCAGATGTATTCATGCGGACTCTTTCCGTCAGAAAGCCTGGAGTCCCAGGATGGTAGTGTCTCAGACAAATGCTCAGAATTTCCTGTAATGAGTGCTGAGTCCAGCTTCATGATGCTCTCACTCAACCCTCATGGAGAGCTGTATCTGCCAGACCAGTATTTCCCCAATGGAGCTGCTCCCTGCAATTCTAGTGGGAGAGGCTTCATGTTCCAGCTTTCTAGAAGGCATCCAGATGAACCTACTTGAATTTCGTGGTTGGGAAAATTTATTCATGGAACCTGGACTTATGCCTTGATGTTGCCCATTGATCTTTAGGTCTTTACTGACATCCTAAACAGATACAGTAACCCAGGCTATGCTTAATCATACTTTTTAAAGAGAAGTGAGTTGAGAGAAGGAGAGGTAGAAGAAAACTTGCCCTTCTTAGAGACCCCAGAAAGCAGAACTTTGGGGAATACGGTTTTGGGGTACCAGGCTATTCACAGAAGAGTGATTATATATGGATCAAAATAAAATCATTCTTTAGTGTGGAAACCCCATGGGATCTAGCTAATAAGCTGGGATGTGCTGACCTGCCCTCCAACACAATATTGCTCTAAGGTCCTGAGTGATTTCCTTTCTTTGTCCCTCCACTTTTTTATCTGCAAAGGCAGAATAAAATAAATGAGCTTATGTAGTCCCCAGGGTCAGGATGAAGGAAGGGGTGATATGCTATTTCATAAAAGCAGGTGGACTGTCCTGCCATTCCAGTTTCCTCACAAAATAGAGAACATGGCACCTTTTTTCTTTTATGTTGCATTGAGAGAGATTTCAAACTTAACGTCATGTAGGTCATTAAATCTGTAGGTTAATTTCTCAAGCCTATAAACTTAAATAAAAAAGTTAGGTATGATGCCATGTCCAAGTTACTGAGTTAAGCCTAGGCTGAGCTCCATAAGATGGAAATACATTTAACAGTGGACTAAGGGAAAATAAAATGTCATCCAAATCATGAATCCTGTTCCAAAGATAAATTAAAGTGCCATGACCAGGCTTAGGTTAATTGAGCCATGCGTGCAACAAACTATTCAGTAGAAAGGCAACATCCACAACCTGCCAGTTGTTACTTTAAAGCTGAAAGACCCTTATTCCCTAACTTTAAAATAAAATATATAAATGTGTATGTTTGTGTGGACAGTTTTATGTGGGAATCACATTAAATGAGACTGATATCCAAATCAATAATTGGCACACAGTCTCAACGGCAACATGTCACAAATGCCCAATCACACGTCAATGGGAAAAAAGAGCCCTTCCTCCCACCCACTCAGATTCACCTATAATATGCATGGAGAGAGGCATGCCTCTCTAAAGAGGGGAAGGGAGAAGGGTTTGGCAAAGAGGAGAGTGGGCTAGGCAGACATGGCAAAGGAAAAGCCACCTGTCAAAAAGCTAAAAGGGGGAATCCATTCAGACCACACAAGGGCTGGGAACTTGGTTAGACAGTCATATTTTGAAAAGAAAAAGAAACAAAGGAAAGCAAAGGAAACTTCCCATTGGCCCTTTCTATCTGTGTATATTGGCATCACAGGAAATGTGGGGTTGTCAAGGACAAAGGAGCCTGACACTGGCAGCTTTTGTGCTGTTATCCCTGGGGTCTCACTGGGTACAGGGCACCTCCCAAGACTGCTGAGCAGAGACGTTATTGTCCAGTTGATTTTTCTCTCCCAGCTCGTTGTCCCCTCACCCGCCACCCACACACAGGTGCTTCACTCCCTAGCTTTGAATGCAAAAAATGTTCAAGACACGCTGGCATATTAGTTTGTCTCTTTCACTTTCCAAGAGACCTGCCCAATTTACCTCTCTTCCCTTTTGTCTTTTCTTAATTTACTCTGTTTTACATATGTCTTCCTTAGACCACTGAAGTGTCTCTCAGAGGAGATCAAAGATAATTTTTCTAAACATCACAATCATTAAGTTATTTTTTTCTTCATACCTGATCAACTCCACTCATGTATCTATTCTTTAAGTCCTATACAACTTTGTTTTAATATATTTTTCTAGACTCTCTTTGCTGAGTACCGGGTGAAGGCATCAGAACGAGTGTGGCCTAGAGAACAGTTTCACTTTCCCTTCAGAATGGCCCTTGCTGCTGTTATCCATTACTGGTAATTGGTGTTTGCTTGTTGCCAGACCCTTGCTATTGTTTGGAAGTTCTGAGCATTTGCATGTGCACCAGCTTTGAGTTCCTTTACCATGTTCTTGTTAGCTGCTGTCTGTGGGGTTGTTTCCTTTCATGTGGACCACAGAATGCAAGGGAGGACTGTGTTCTCTTATCTCTCAGTCTCCACTCTGGGTGATCTTTGCTGAACAAGAAGAGTATTCTTTTTTTGTTTGTTTGTTGTTTGATTGAACTTTTTGAGGTTAAACATATTTTCAACAATAGGAAAATTATGAATGTCATGACACCTTTCTTTAGCTCTGTTAGACATCTTTTTTGTATCTACCCAATCTCCCCTTAGCCTAACCCAACCTACTTTCACAAGAGTTTGAGGATTGTCATGATGAAATTGGGGGAGTAAAGGAAAAATGTCTTCAGCAGTTTTATTCTCCATGACACATAGGCTTCAATCCACTGCTATAGTCTCATTCTCATAAAAAAGACAGTTTGAGCCCTAATGTAAAGAACCCATCTGGAATATATTTGAGTTGGTTCAAACTAAGATAACAACTAGCACAGCAAATAAACATAAGAAAAAGTACTTAATTAGTCATCAGAGAAATGAAAATTACAACACAACGATAACTCTATTCACTCACAAGAATGGCTGAAATGTAAAAGGCAGACAATACCAAGTGTGGACAAGGTTATAGAACAACTGGAATGTTTTGGGGGACCATAAATTGGAAAAAAAAATCACTTCGGAAACTGATGTGGCAATACCCACCAAGTTGAATATGGGCCTACCATTTGACCTAATGATCCAGTATATGCTCAAAATAAAGAGATGTTTATTCACTTTATAACAAAAGTCTTTGTAATAGCCTTGAAGGAGAACCAAACCAAATACTTTGTGCTGTATTCATCAAAAAAATACTGGACATCATTAGAATGAACAAACTATTGATGCAGGCAATAACATGGATCAATTAAAAAATATAAAAGACTTAAAAAAAATAAAAGCCAAAAGAGTACACACTACATTCAGAAACAGAAAAGAATGAATCTATGTGTCAGAATTCAAAATGGTAGTTACCTTTCAGAGGATAGTGCCAGGGAGGAGATATAAGGTATTCAGGTTGCTTGTAGCTTGATTTGGGCACTGGTTTAATGAATGAGGTCACTTTGCATATGATTACACAGAGTAAGCTGTATAATTATGGCTTGTGTGTTTTCTGTTCACTCTTTATACTTTAGTAAAAATTTATGTAAAAGAAAAGGAAATAATATTATTTACATGTTTATTAATCATGCCCACTAACTGTAAATAGAAGAAGCTGTTGCTGAATTTTAAAAATTAGTGGTTTGCATAATGACACTGAGGCCATAAACTTTATTGATTTTGGTTTTGTTTTTTTTTAACACAGGAAACTGTGAATACCCTTTAAGTATTTTTAAAATTATGTTAAAAATAATCAGCAGGCAGATATCAAAACTAATTGTAGTTTACTTTTTCAGCATTTTGAAAGAAACTGATTTTTACTTCACACTTGAAACTTCTATGTTTTCCTATATCATAGGGAGAAAAATTGAAGTATAAAGATATTTCTTGGCTCAGGCTTCTTAGAAAGTTGCTAGGAACAGAAAGCAGATAAGCCACATGGTCTGACTGGTTTAGCAGAAGTTTCAGAAAACAAAGGGAGTTAGAAACTGAACCTTAACCCCAAATTTGACATGTTTCCCTGCCCATGTTCATGCTATCATCAACATGGCTCATTTTAAATTCTTTACACATACTTGTAATGAGAAGTATAAAATGCCCCCACCTTCAAACCAGGACATTGCTCTATGATTTACCAAGGTTCAAGGAAAAGAAGAAACCACTTAGTGGTGTGTAAATCAGCCAAACTAAACTAAATCTTTTAACTTAATCTGATTCTTTGCAGTCACATAGACATGACAGAAATGAACTCTTCTAAAAAAGTGAAAATGACAGTCATTGTAAGATGGTTTGTAAAACAATTATAAAACATGTAGAAAGAATCTCAGTCTAACTAAATGGTATTTTTAAAAAATGAAGACAGCCTTGCTATTTCTATCAATGAATACCTGACTGATTGCAAGTGATACATTCCTATTATTAATAAGACCTGACAATTCCATTAGACTAATATGCAACAAGTGCACTTTAATTCATGTCACGAGCTTATCATTCCTTTTCTCCACAGCTAAGGAAAGCAAAATAAATGCAGAGTATTTAGAAGGTTAAATGAAGGTACAAATATAAGGAGTAGAGGGATTGTTTATTTATCTCTCCTCCTAGATCAAATGATAAAGAAGAATTTAGGTCACTAATCTATGAAGAGGTATGCTACCAATTTTCGAGTAATCCATTAGTCAATTTTTATTCTGTTTGAACAGCTACATTTTAGTCAATTTATTGAATATTAGTCCACTCTTTCTAATTCCCTAGAGCCAGATGCTTAAACCATTCAAACAAATCTGAGACCAGAGTCCCTAAGACTGAACTCTATGCTTTATCCAACTTGGAAAGATGAGCCCTGTCTCCAAATTTATGATCTTCTTAGTAATTTGGGTTTAATAGGTTGACTGTGAGATTCAATAACTCTCTGTCCTTGGACAAATCACTCAACGACTAATGAAAGCTGGTTTTTGCACTTGAATACAAAAGTGTTTTGAGAGGCTGAAGTAATGATTCAAGGTCATATCAAATAATGAGTTATTTCCATATGGCTAGATAGATCTGCGAGTGTCCAAATAAGGACTCCATCAAGGTAATTACAGAGAATATGAGGGACAACATGTGCAAATGAAACTACCAAATACTGGGTTTGAAGAATACCAAATTTATTAAGCTATGAAAGGTAAAACACAAAAAATTAATTATATATATGTGACAATTCCAAATAATTCTTATGTATGTCAGTCTCATTTGGGCAATATCTGTGTATTTGTCATATTAATGAAAATGACAAATTAAATTTATTGAAAATGGGTTTTAGGGAAACTTAATTATTTACTCATTCACTATCTTGAAAAATGTTTGCTAAGTACTTGTATTTTACTTTGCTAAGTTTTGGGAGAAAAAACATCAAATGAGATTTCATCCAACTCACAAGGAGCTTAAGAAGCATTAGTGGAGAAAATCATCCACTGTTGCTTTTGGGTGTAGATTTTATTTATTTGTTTTCTTTGTTGCTAATATAAAGCATGTAAGAGAAATATTTGAAAATATAAACAGGAGGGCAGGGAAACTAGGAAACTCAAGTGAATGGAATAACCACAGATGTTTTCATGGAGAAGACATTAACTAGAGGTTACCCACATTAAGGCCTACAGGGGACAGGAAAGTGCTACAAATGAAGTGAGTGGGTGAGCCATTTGTAAGACAAAGGGGCGGGCAAAGACTAAGGAAAATTGAAGAGTGCAGGTTCTTTATAAAGGGGAAAACTCTCCTTAGTTCTAGCTGATAATGACCTTGTGTGGCAATGGCTTCTGATTTCTCCAAAGAAGCTACCAGTCTGGGTGTTTTATATGCAGTCTGTGGCCCTCAAATTTTGCAAAATTTTATATATGTATGTAATTTATACATGTATATTTATAGGTATGATTTGTATAACTATATATTAACTGATTATACTCTCTCTATAAAAAATTTAAATACATATAAATTACATATGTACCCAATTAGTTTCACAAAATACATCTAAAGCCCATATTTAACCTGTGAACCACCAATATGCAATCTCTACATTACCTCTTGGCCTGTGTAAGATGGCTGAGTATAAAACAAAACTGAGAAGAGAGAGCTCTAGACAAAACAAAGTGATATGGGGAAGAGTAATGGAAGGCCAGTTAACACGGAGAGGACCCAGTCGGCTGTGTGTGTGTGTGTGCATGTTTGTGTGTAGATATACAAATACAGCCACAATTAGATATTGATGGCAGGTCACATGGTTATTGGCTACTATACTAATGGATTTTGAACTGTTTCAGAAGGTCCTAGAAACTGTGAAAAGGCTTTGAGCAAACAAGTAACTCCACGCAATTATTCTGCAAGACGCTAGATTAGAGGCTCAGGACACTGAGACTTCTCAGCCTTCTTTCTCTACTGTATTAGCCTGGTGATAAAACTGGTGAAGTTCGACCTAAAGTAGCAGCTATGAGAATACATTGCAAGAGGTGGAAAGAGACACTGTGACTGAACAGGACTTGAAAATTAAAAACACTTAAGAAAAGGCTTAAAAGGAGATTCCAGTATTTATTGTAAGATTTCATGTCTTTCTGCCATGACGATGTAGAGCCATTAATGTTAAGACAAAAGTGTATCATGTGATATTAACAGATATTTATGGATTAATTTTAAACATGTTGAGATGGTAGTGTTTACAAAGTCCCCGAGTCTAAGCTTGGAGACATTTCTAAATCAGTTTTAAGCCATATTCAAGGCAGAGATAATGTGAACATAATTCATTTCCTTTTATTTCTAATTGAATTTAAAGACATGAGTACAATTCAACTTTTCTCAATTAAACTGGGTTTGTCAATTCTGATTGGTTACCTTCTAAAGGCCACACACTGAGCTCATATGCGAACAACTCACACTTCCAATCAGGTTTTGAAAAGTTCTCTATTACTATAGATAAGTCTACTAAGAGGTGACCGCTAAAAAAATTAACTAGACATTATTTTTTTACTTTAATCTTTGGGATAAAAAAGGAGAGAGAAAAATATTTAATCACTTTTCATGTTTTCCATAGCAGTTCTGAGATGTATTCATAAAAATGGACTGTCCCAGTGACTGCATTGGGTATGGGTGGGGACTTGATAATATGGGTAAATGTAGTAACTACATTTTTTTTCATGTAAAACCTTCATAAGAGTGTATATCAATAATACCTTAATAGAACTTCCGGGAAGATGGCGGCGAGAGCAGGGCGGCAGAAATCTCCTCCCAACACTATATTTATTTACGAAAATACAGCAAATACAACTATTCCTAAAAGAGAGACCAGAATACACAGGAAAGCGCACAGCGTGCAGCTACACCCGAGAGGACTCAGCACCCCAAGAGGTGGGTAAGATACAGAGCCATGACCCAGAGGGACCCAAGCACTCCCCCACCCCAGCGCACAGGCAGGAGGGAGGATTCAGAGCCAGGAGAGAGTGGAAGTACACCCCGCAAAATAACCAGCCCTGGTGATCTGCTTGGGGAGGGCTGACACACATAGCGTGGTGTAGCAGAGATTGGAGAGACAGAGGGGCAGGATCTGAGAGGGGAATGTGCCAGGGTCTTTGCAGCTGGCTCCCAGGAAGGAAAAAAAAGAAAAGAAAAGCACGCGCTTTCCTCAGTGGTCTTAAAGAGACAGGAGCCCAGCGGAGGAGCCGGAGAGCCTGGCACACTCAGGCCAGCAGGCTGGGAGTCCTGGGGAGTTTCGGACCCCTTAGCTGGTGACTGGGAAAGGGTGGCCAAACTTAGACTTCCCACTGAGATCAACAGCCTCCCATTCGTTCCCACCCCGGCCAGAGCTATAAAGGGCCCTGCAGAGTGGCACGGCCATGGCTGCGGAATAGCGGGGCACCAGCACT
This sequence comes from Smutsia gigantea, assembly GCA_032199065.1. Classification (NCBI taxonomy): domain Eukaryota; kingdom Metazoa; phylum Chordata; class Mammalia; order Pholidota; family Manidae; genus Smutsia; species Smutsia gigantea. The sequence continues at coordinate 179,509 of JAVSCE010004412.1, forward strand.
ACCTACAGCATCTCCACAGAATCTACTCCCGGTGGGCGTTTTGTTTTGGTTTTTGGTTTTTTTTGTTTTCTTTTGTTTTTTTGTCTTTTCTTTCTTTTTTTCTTTTTTTTCTTTCTTTCTTTCTTTTTTTGTTTCTCTTTTTAAATTCTTAAAGAGCCCAGCTGACATACTTGGCAACTACCAGTGACCACTTCTATAGCCATGAAAAGACAGAGGAATATGGTCCAGACTAAAATCAACCAGACAACCCCAGAGAGGGAGCCTGAAGGGATGGAAATGCAGTCTTCCTGAAAAAGAATTCAGAATAAAAGTCATAACCATGCTGATGGATCTACAGAGAAATGTACAAGAGCTGAGGGAGGAAGTGAAGGAAGTGATGAAAGACAATGCAGAAATCAGACAAGCGATAGACAGGCTTAACAGCAGACTGGAAGAGATGCAAGAGACTGTTAATGGAATAGAAATCAGAACAGGAATACAGAGCATCTGAGGCAGAGAGACATAAAAGGATTTCTAGGAATGAAAGAATATTAAGAGAAATGTGTGACCAATCCAAACGGAACAATATTTGCATTATAGGAGTACCAGAGGAAGAAGAGAGAAAAAGGGATAGAAAGTGGCTTTCAAGAAATAATTGCTGAAAACTTCCCTAAGGTAGGGAAGGAAATAGTCTCGCAGTCCACGGAAGCCCACAGATCTCCCAACACAAGGGACCCAAGGAACACAACACCAAGACACATAATAACTAAGATGGCAAAGATCAAAGATAAAGACAGAGTATTAAAGGCAGCTAGAGAGAAAAAAACGATCACCTACAAAGGAAAACCCATCAGACTATCATCAGACTTCTCAACAGAAACCTTACAGGCCAGAAGAGAATGGCATGATATATTTAACGTTATGAAACAGAAGGGCCTCGAACCAAGAATATTTTATCCAGCATGATTATCATTTAAATACGATGGAGGGATTAAACAATTCCAAGCAAACAAAAGTGGAGAGTTTGCCTCTCATAAACCACCACTACAGGATATTTTAAACGGACTGCTCTAGAGGGAAGCACCCCTAAGGCTAAAAAGATGTCACCAGAGAAAATAAAATCATAGCAAAGAAAGCAGACCATCCAAATACTAACTAAAGGCAAAGAATAAAACACCTAGTATATAAAGAATGGAGGAGGAAGAATAAGAAGGGAGAGAAATAAAGAAACATCAGACGGTGTTCACCATAGCTTAACAAGAAAGTTAAGTTAGATTGTTAAATAGTAAAGAAGCAACCCTTGAACCTTTGGTAAGCACGAATCTAAAGCCAGCAATGGCAATAAGTACATATCTATCAATAATCACCCTAAATGGAAATGGACTGAATGCACCAATCAAAAGACACAGAGTAACAGAATGAATAAAAAAGCAAGACCCATCGATATGCTGCTTAAAAGAGACTCACCTCAAACCCAAAGACATATACAGACTAAAGGTGAAGGGATGGAAAAAGATATTTCATGCAAACAACAAAGAGAAAAAAGCAGGTGTTGCAGTACTTGTATCAGACAAAATAGACTTCAAAACGAAAACAGTAGCAAGAGATAAAGAAGGACATTACATAATGATAAAGGGGTCAGTCCAACAAGAAGATATAACCATTATAAATATATATGCACCCAACAGAGGAGCGCCAGCATATGTGAGACAAATACTAACAGAATTAAAGGAGGAAATAGACAACAATGCATTCATTTTAGGAGACTTCAACACACCACTCACTCCAAAGGACAGATCAACAAGACAGAGAATAAGTAAAGACACAGAGGCACTGAACAACACACTAGAACAGATGGACCTAACAGACATCTACAGAACTCTACACCCAAAAGCAGCAGGATACACATTCTTCTCAAGTGCACATAGAACATTTTCCAGAATAGACCACATACTAGGCCACAATAAGAACCTCAGTAATTTCAAAAATATTGAAATCCTACCAACCAACTTCTCAGATCACCAAGGTATAAAACTAGAAATAAATTTTACAAAGAAATCAAAAAGCTCACAAATACATGGAGACTTAACAACATTCCCCTAACTAATCAATGGGTTAATGACCAAATCAAAACAGAAGTCAAAGAGTATATGGAGACTAATGACAACAACAACAACACAAAGCCACAAATTCTGTGGGACGCAGCAAAGGCAGTTCTAAGAGGAAAGTATACTGCAATCTAGGCCTATTTAAAGAAGGAAGAACATTCCCAAATGAATAGTCTAAAGACACAATTACTGAAATTGGAAAAAGAAGAACAAATGAGGCCCAAAGTCACCAGAAGGAGGGACATAATAAAGATTAGAGAAGAAATAAATAAAATTGAGAAGAATAAAACAATAGAAAAAATCAATGAAACCAAGAGCTGGTTCTTTGAAAAAATAAACAAAATAGATAAACCCCTAGCCAGATTCATTAAGAGAAAAAGAGAATCTAAACACATAAACAGAATCAGAAATGAGAAAGGAAAAATCATGACGGACCCCACAGAAATACAAAGAATCATAAGAGAATATTATGAGAATCTACATGCTAACAAGCTGGAAAACATAGAAGAAATGGACAACTTCTTAGAAAAATACAACCTTCCAAGACTGACCAAGCAAGAAACAGAAAAACTAAACAGACCAATCACCAGCAACGAAATTGAATCGGTAATCAAAACACTACCCAAGAACAAAACCCCCGGATCAGATGGATTCACCTCTGAATTCTACCAGACATATAGAGAAGAAATAACACCCATTCTCCTTAAAGTTTTTCAAAAAATAGAAGAGGAGGGAATACTTCCAAACTCATTCTATGAAGCCAGCATCACTCTAATACCAAAACCTGGCAAAGACCTCACCAAAAAAGAACGTTACAGACCAATATCCCTGATGAACGTAGACGCAAAAATACTCAACAAAATATTAGCAAACCGAATCCAAAAATACATCAAGAGGATCATACACCATGATCAAGTGGGAATGATCCCAGGGATGCAAGGATGGTACAACATTCGAAAATCCATCAACATCATCCACCACATCAACAAAAAGAAGAACAAAAACCACATGATCATCTCCATAGATGCTGAAAAAGCATTTGACAAAATTCAGCATCTATTCATGATTAAAACTCTCAAGAAAATGGGTATAGAGGGCAAGTACCTCAACATCATAAAGACCATATATGACAAACCCACAGCTAACATCATACTTAACAGCGAGAAGCTAAAAGCTTTTCATCTAAGATTGGGAACAAGACAGGGATGCCCACTCTCTCCACTGTTATTCAACATAGTACTGGAGGTCCTAGCCACGGCAATCAGACAAAACAAAGACATATAAGGCATCCAGATTGGTAAAGAAGAAGTCAAATTGTCACTATTTGCAGATGACATGATACTGTACATTAAAAACCCTAAAGACTCCACTCCAAAACTGCTAGAATTAATACCTGAATTCAGCAAAGTGGCAGGATACAAAATTAACACACAGAAATCTGTTGCTTTCCTATACACTAACGATGAACTAACAGAAAGAGAAATCAGAAAAACAGTTCCATTCACAATTGCATCAAAAAGAATAAAATGCCTAGGAATAAACCTAATGAAGGAAGTGAAAGACCTGTACTCTGAAAACTACAAGACACTCCTAAGAGAAATTAAAGAGGACACTAACAAATGGAAATGCATCCCATGCTCTTGGCTAGGAAGAATAAATATTGTCAAAATGGCTATACTACCTAAAGCAATCTACAGATTCAATGCAATCCCTATCAAACTACCAACAGCTTTCTTCAATGAACTGGAACAAATAGTTCTAAAATTCATATGGAACCACAAAAGACCCCAAATAGCCAAAGCAATCCTGAGAAGGAGGAATAAAACGGGGAATTACGCTCCGTGACTTCAAGCTCTACTACAAAGCCACAGTAATCAAGACAATTTGGTATTGGCACAAACACAGACCCACAGACCAGTGGAACAGAATAGAAAATCCAAACATTCACACAAACGCATACAGTCAATTAATATTTGATAAAGGAGCCTTGGATATACAATGGGGAGATGACAGCCTCTTCAGCAGCTGGTGTTGGAAAAACTGGACAGCTACATGTAAGAGAATGAAACTGGACTACTGTCTAGCCCCATACACAAAGGTAAACTCAAGGTGGATCAAAGACCTCAATGTAAGTCATGAAACCATAAAACTCTTAGAAAAAAACATAGGCAAAAATCTCTTGGACATAAACATGAGCGACTTCTTCATGAACATATCTCCCCAGGCAAGGGAAACAAAAGCAAAAATGAACAAGTGGGACTATATCAAGCTGAAAACCTTCTGTAAAGCAAAGGACACCATCAGTAGAACAAAAAGACTTCCTACAGTATGGGAGAATATATTCATAAATGACGTATCTGATAAGGGGTTGACATCCAAAATATATAAAGATCTCACGCACCTTAACAAAGCAAATAATCCAATTAAGAAATGGGCAGAGGACATGAATAGACACTTCTCTGAAGAAGAAATTCAGATGGCCAACAGGCACATGAAAAGATGCTCCACACCTCTAATCATCAGAGAAATGCAGATTAAAACCACAATTAGATATCACCTCACACCAGTGAGGATGGCCAACATCCAAAACACAAACAACAACAAATGTTGGTGAGGATGTGGAGAAAAGGGAACCCTCCTACAGTGCTGGTGGAAATGCAAATTAGTTCAACCATTGTGGAAAGCAGTATGGAGGTTCCTCAAAAAACTCAAAATAGAAATACCATTTGACCCAGGAATTCCACTCCTAGGAATTTACCCTAAGAATGCAGCAGCCCAGTTTGAAAAAGACATATGCACCCCTATGTTTATTGCAGCACTATTTACAATAGCCAAGAAATGGAAGCAACCTAAGTGTCCATCAGTAGATGAATGGATAAACAAGAGGTGGTACATATACACAATGGAATATTATTCAGCCATAAGAAGAAAGCAAATCCTAGCATTTGCAACAACATGGATGGAGCTAGAGGGTATTATGCTCAGTGAAATAAGCCCAGCCAAAAAAGCCAAGTATCAAATGATTTCACTCATATGTGGAGTATAAGAACCAAGAAAAAAACTGAAGGAACAGAACAGCAGCAGACTCACAGAACCCAAGAACGGACTAATAGTTTCCAAAGGGAAAGGGACTGGGGAAGATGGGTGGGAAGGGAGGGATAAGGGGGAGAAAGGGGCATTACAATTAGCAGATGTAATGTTGGGGGGGCACAGGGAGGGCTGTACAACTCAGAGAAGACAAGTAGTGATTCTATAGCGTCTCACTATGCTTATGGACAGTCACTGTAATGGGGTTGGTGGGGGGACCTGATGAAGGGGTAGTTTAATAACCATAATATTGCACATGTAATTGTAGATTAATGATACCAAAATAAATTATATAGAAAAAAAGCACACACACACACAAAAATAATACCTTCATAAAAATTAAAAAAAAAAAGGCCCATCCCAAATTACTTTTGGAAACTTGAGACTTGCTGTGACTACTCGTACCAAGCAACTATAGTGCCTCACAGGAGACAGAACTATTACTGAATATCCTAAAATGTCATGTGGATGGATGTGCCACTGTATTAGCTGTGAAGTAACTTTTTCATTTTGAAAAATAATCTGAGCTTGCAAAAAGAACACATCTGCAATCAAATTACTAGAACAAAAACTGGTTATATTGATGATATACTAGTGATTCTTCCAAACTCTGTTGGTACTCAGTTCTCCTCAATTCAAAAAGCTGAGACTTGCTAATTGGTTATTGTATCAAAACCCTCAACAAAATGTGGATTTTTTTCTTACTTTGTGATGAGCACTCAGTTTTTTTCTCAATCTGGAAAGTTTAGTTTTTCCATTTTAGTAAATTTCTGGTATTAGTTATTTGCTACTTTCCTCTTTCTGTTGCTCTACATTCCAGGATTTTAAAAACTTTATCTTTCAGAATTTCTTCTGACCTTCTTTTCTGTTACTATATATTCATTTTCAGGAATATATACAACTTTTCTTATCTGTGTACTCTTTTTGTGAAGCTCCTGTTCCTGTTTAATGGATGCATTTTAGTTTCTAAAGATATTTCATTCATTATACGAATATTTATAAATATGTATCACATGTGGGCAATAAAAAAATATATAAATATTTATAAACATATAAATATGTATATTCTTATTTGACATTTTCTTCTGCTATTTTCATTAACTCTCTTTCTTCTGTTTTTTTTTTCTTTTTTCCCCCCTAATCTTTGTATTTCATGTTAGAGACTTTGCTTAAATGTCTGGCAATCCTTGGCTGCACTTAATGCGAAGTGAAGGACTGCAAAAATTCTATTTGCATAGGTAGGCTTTGATGACTGGTAGTCATTGTAGATAAATTTACTGGGCCATTTCATTTGGAAACTAAATCTATCGATTTTGTCTCATGTCCCAGTCAGTTTCTCTGAAAGGATTCTTTAGTCCAGAGGTCACAAACTCTTTTTATAAAAGGCCGGATAGCAAATATTTTATGCTTTATCAGCTGTATAGTCTTTTCTGTAAGTATTCAACTTTGATATTGTAGCACAAAAGCAGCCAAGTCAATACCTAAATGACGGATGTGGCTATGTTTCAGTAAAACTTTATAGAAACAGGAAGCAGGCCATTGCTTCCAACCCCTGCTCTAATCTCCCATGGCCTATACATTCAACTGCCGCCATTCAGTCTGGTGAAAGAGGGAGCCATAGACATCACCACTTAATATGTTGTCTTTTAGTACATTCTCCTGTTTGCAATATGATACCCCATCTCACCTGAAACTAGTGTTTTAGGGATTCAAGTGCCTCTGCCAGTCTCCAGAAAATAAATTTCCAGTCTTTGGCTATGAAGAATAAGGAAGAGCAGGCAACTCTATACAGTATGGGATATGATCTGAGAGGTGTGGCAGTAGGACACCTGTTTTCAGCATCACCGGTTCCCCTACCATCAACTTGACCCTGGTGCCATCAGTTGCTGAACCTTTTCCAGAGTGCTGTATCATAAAGGTGCCCAGAGCCAGCTCTCCCATCTGTTTAACAGTTGCCTCTGGTCTCAGCACAACTCATAAGTCAACAACCATTCATCCAAATGTTTTCTGGCTTCCAATATTGTATTGCCATGTCTGCCTCTCCAATTTTCTTTGTACTTTCAGGTCTTTGCTTTTCAAAAATCCTTTAACGGACACTTTCATGGAGTGCCTCAGCAGATTAGCAGTGAATATGAGTGATAAGTTTTCCATGCTTCACCGGCAGTCTTCAGAAAGCATCTGTGTTTTGATATTCTGACCTCTGATATTCTGGACTAATGCATCCAATTGCAAGTGTAATACCATTGTTGTCAAAAGCATACCTTTAATCATCCATCGTTTACTTGATATTATCTTGTAGCCCACAGAAGACCTCTGGTCTCTGGTGGCTGCATTTGAAATATGAGATGGCTAACTATAGCTTTATTTTTGCTCCCCAGCTAGGGACTTTCTACCTTCCCTCATGTCCCAGGTCACTAAAATTCCCTATTCACCAATTTTTTCCTCAAATGGGAGCAATAATTTTATGTCTTTTCCACAGTGTATTAATCCAAGGGTGAACACTTGAAGGGGATTCACAAACATTTAATATTTAAGTAGAATGGATGAGTACTCATTCCACCGTGGGAAATCCTGAGCCCTCCCACTGCAGCTTACACATCTCTGCCCTCTTTCCTCTGTGTCCTATTCCTCTCCTATGCCCTCTCTCTTTCTCTTATGATGCCTTTTCTATGTCCACTCCTTTTGACCCTTAAAGACTCATTAGTTTTCTCTTTCCATGTATCAGATTACCACAGCCTACTGGTTTTAAAACAACACCCATTTATTAGCTGACATTTGTGTAGATCTGGATGAGCTCGACAGTTTAACTGAGCTCTGTGCTCAAGGATGAAATCAGGCTGTTGGCTGGGCTCAGCTGTTATCTGGAGTCTGTGGACAAGAATCCACTTCTAAGCTCATTTACATTGTTGGCCGACCAGTTCTTTGCGGTTGTGCGACGAAGGTCCCAGTTTTGTTGCTGGCTGTCAGACAGGGCCCTCTCTCAATTCCTTTAGGCCATCTGTGCTCCCTCACATGATCGTATTCCTCGCTGCAGAAAGAATGATGCATCAAGTCCTTCTGAGGCTTCCTGTGTCTCTTCTGCTCTCAGGAAGGGAAAACTCTCGGCTTTTATGGGCTCATGTGATTTGAGCCGATTTACCTGGATAATCTCCCCGGTCTTAAGTCAATTTGATAAAACAATTAAGCACAGGGGTGACATCTTCACATATAAGTGGGTTCTGTAGATTAGGCTATGGCATCACTGAGGAGTTATTTTAGAAATTCTATCTATCATGCTTCCATTCTTTCTGAGGACCTGCCTTTGGCACCTGGATCGTGTAATAGATTTTACTCAAAGTTTGGGTGAGCAGAGAGAACTATAACTCAACATAGAATAGCTTAAAATGGAGTATCAGGTATAATTTCCATGAAAAAGTTGGCTGTTCCCCACCTTGGGGAATTTCTTGATGGACTTGCCCTTCAGCTGGGCCCTAGCCTCCTTTCCCAGATGGACTCTTCCAGTGCTTTCCCAAATAGACTCTTCTCCATTTTTTTTCCCTCACCTCTCTTTATTTCCAAATTTAAAATACTTCAGTCATTAGATCCTCCAGTTTCTGGATTAAAAAAACCCAGATTCCCATTTACTTCTACAAGCACAACAATTGAGTTGCAAACTTTCCCCAGAGAAAATTCTCAGTGTGTTGGGCAAGAGAGGAAATCCACTTTCCATGTCTAAATACGCCCATGGACAAAATGAGAATTTTCTTCCTAAAAAAGATTCTGCATTTTTCCCATCCCTCCTATTTCAAATGTTCTTATTCTTACAAACTCTTAACCTTATACCAAGTGGGTATAAGGTTTTTTTTTTAATTAGTGAACAGTAAATGAAAAAATACAGGTAGACTGGTTAGCATATTCGCAGAAACATGACTAGAAACAAATGTCAGCAAGTTTATTGGAGAAACAGTAGGACATTGGATCATTTAGCATTTCTCAAATAAGACCAGTTAGAAAGCTGCCTACATATGTAAGGAGATAGAAATGCCTTAGAATTGGACAAACAGATGATAAAAGTAAAAAACAACAAAAAAGCCGTCACTCTGAGAGTGAGATTTCCAGCAAGATTAACAGAGACCTGGCCATGTTTCACCATTATGTGAGTACATAAAGCTAGGCGGCCACAGAGGGAACACAACATAACTCAGACTCTCCTGTCTATGCATCAGGTGAATTCTCCTGTCTCACTAATTGAAGCTCTACATACACCTTCAGGCCAGAGAACTTGTCTCCTGTATTTTAGGTAATCCAAAGTATGCAGTCAATGCTCAATAAGTAATAATAATTAATATTGAATCTTACTCTTTGGGCAGTGCTCCCAGTATTGATGATGTCAGTGAGGATTATGTCTTCCAGGAAAATATGTGGGAAAAATTTGCTGGCTGGATGTCAGTTAGAAGAGAAAAAGGTAGCTAAAGCCTATCATTGAGAGTCACAAAGTTTAGGAAAAACTATCGCAAAAACGAAGAACACTAAGTTCAGTTGTCCAGTTGTGTTTTTGTCCTTTGCTCTTTTATCTGCTGTATGCTTAATTCATAATATACTAAACACCCATAAATCCATAACCCAAGCTAAGAGGTAAAACATTAGCAAATAACATACAACAGACCCAAGGGTGATGCACAAATTATCTAAAAACAGGAACCCAGAGGCACAAAGAGCCAGACTCCTGATATGGCCAGACTCCTGCCCCTGCCTTGGAACTCCTGCTGTGCTAAAGGGGGCTCCCCTCCTGTGCTAGATCTGGAAGAGCTGCTTGGCGGAGAGGGACAGATGAGGTGAGGGAGAGAGCCCAGGTAGAGAGGGCATTCACATGAGCTGGAGCTGCAGCTCTTTACCAACTGTGTGGAATTAGTTCAATCACTTCTCTCTCCAGGAGTAAGCACTGCTTTGGATGTTATATATTCATGAATCCACAATACACAGAGGTAAGCACCCTCCTACACACACATATTTCCTTGATTATTAAGCAGGTTAAAAGAGAAAGTCTTTCAGTAAACTTGTAAAAGATATTAACCCCTGGAGTTTTTATAGTTTAAGGAGAATGTGCCTGTTTAATTAAAAAAGCAAATAAAAATGTTTTGGAGCTCTGTTAGGTATGCTGGTAACTGGGAAATGGAATTTTAGGGGACATCTTTACCCGGAGTTCTGTGAAAATGAAACAACAAATAAACCCTATCTCTGTCTATCTAGCAATCTATACATATACAAACTCAGGTCTCCTTTGGTTTGGTTTCTTTTGATCAGCCATTAATATTTTGATGACCTTTAGCCCTTCTAATATCCTTGTATTGATGAATTTGGGTGTGTCCAGGGTAATGAGAATTGACAGCAGAAGCTAGTAGAAATCTGTGGCTATAATGTAAAACTTCAGACTGTTTTTCTGAAACTGAGAATCAGAATGAACCTTTCTTAATAAGCTGGTCCTAGAGGGCTGCAGTCAGATACTTGCTGTGATAGCCTCTATGATAACTTTGAATTTTTGTTGTGGCTGTGAACCTCATGACTCTTCAGCGGCCCTCTTTGCTAATATGCCCATCACTCAGAATTAATTCCATGCCCGAATTGCAGCACCCTGAGATGGCGAACGCAGTTCTGTGGCCAATCCATGCTTGACTAACAGTAACTCAATCACATGACAGATGTGAAGCTTAATGAATAAAATAACCCTCTAACTGAACAAATGTTATCTACTTATGTCTGTATCTATAGCTACTTATCTCTATCTAAAGGTATAATTACAGGACCATGTTTCATTTTCTGATCCAGTCAGCTCTGATGATTGCTGATATTCTTTTGAAGACCATTGAAACAAGCCTTTCAAATCAGTGTTACAGAACTTATCAAATGTATGATCATTTTGAAGAGAACACTCTGACATTTCTCATAACTTCATTTTAATTCTTAATCAATCTATCTTCAGACTTTTATTTTGTAGTCAATGCTCTGTGTTCTGATATATAGTGCTGAGAATATGGGGGATAGTAGGTATTGGAGCATGAATAATATTAAAAATGCTGGTGGGGTAAATGTACACATATCATGATAAAGAGAATATTTACCCCACAAATTAAGTATTAAAATTTAGCTTAAGAGACATAGAATAGAAATAAAGATATAGAAAGTCTTTCATTTGCTGAATTCTTCTTTGGCAAGAATTTAGTTATTTTGGTTATTTTCTTTCTGTAGGCCATTTTAAGGTTCTTGCTTTATTTCCCCTCCACAAATTTGTCTTTACATATCTAGCAATGTTTCCTAGGATAACAAAGTGAGCTACTTTTCCCATTTGAAATTTCAACAACCAGTCCAAAATAAGCTGAAGCTACTTTCCTTTAAACAGATTTGGGCAAAGAATTCACACACAGTTAACTTACTCTTTACATGTTATATCCTGCCAAATTCTGGATATAGATCTGGAGAATCTCTGCATAGAGAAGTCCTTATATGTTTAGCAGCTCAGTTTGAATTATAATTTTTTGTTTGGGATTTCCATGTCATTTCTTCCCAAATAAATCTTATGAGAAAATCCTGCCTTCCTGATTTCTAGTATGTATATTGTGTGCATACGTGGGTGAGCAAAGAATGTTAATGAGGTTTACACTAAACCTTTGGATTTGAAGATTTCTTAAAAAGAAATCATGCATTATCTTATTTGATCTGTCTTACTTGGATGATTAGCACAATCAAGTTGACCAAAAGGTCAAGTTTGTATCCATCCCGATATAAAGTCAGCACAGTTCGCACTGAATTTCATTCATTTCTTTACATTGAGATGAACTGTGGCAAAATGAATACAAAGCTCTTCTCTCTTCTCATGTCTGTCACCCTCCGCAGCTTGGCAACAGTTTACCTGGCAAACACATTCTGAAACAATTGTGAATTGCCACACTCTAGTCCCCTCTCTGGCATTTTCTTGTGAACTGATTTATTTATTAGCACTAGGCATACCTGATTTATAAAACAAGGTGCATTCATCATTTTGGGGCCAGATGTGTACTCCAAGCCCAGCAATCACAAACTTCATTCCCCATCCCTCTCTGATAAAGTATTATTTTCTTAAGTCCAGTGGCTTAGTGCTGCATTTACTCTCTGAGTCAGAAGAAAATGATGTGTTTTCCTTTCTGGAAATTCCAATATGTAGCTCTCCACACATTTCATTTCATTTGTTGAAACTAGATGGAAGACAAGGTTTTAGATGTTTTGTGAATTCATCAAGAAGAAATATTTTTACAAAATATATGTATGGTTAAGATGGCACAAAGGTATTTTTAGTGGTCTAAGTTTTTGAAAGCTTACTGGGAAAGAATTAATTTTTAGAACATTCACCTTTGGTAAAATATAAAGAAGTCACAGTTTAATTGTTAACACCATAGCAAAATTAGGTTTGCAAAATTAGGTTTCACTTAAAACAATGATGATTTAAAGTCAACTCCCAAGGTCCCTAGGCTATTTATTTGCTTGGTTATATAACACACTGAAAGACTTTTCTCTAGCAATTATTAATGTTTCTTGGTCAACTGAAGACATTAAAAACAAATAGGTCATTCCATTTTTAGCCTCTCTCCTTACATTAACAGAAGACTTTTAAAACCAGTTGAAATTGGCCTTTGTAGTCATTCTGTGAGCAAGATAATAAGTTTAGGGTATTAATTCCAATATATGTGCAATCATTTCCAACTAGTTGCCACAGACGGAAGTTCCTAACTTAGAAATTAGGGCTCATTGGAATATTAATACTCTTTCAAGGATGCCTTATTAAAAACTTGTGCCAGTCATGTCAAACCCAAATGACTCTTTCCAATTGGACAGGTCTCATTGGATCAGAGCAGCAGACGCACATCAATTCTGAACATACTGAAGTTTTTCTCAGTAAAAACAATCTTGTACTTAAGCTTGGGATATGTTGAAACACAGAGCTTTAGAACATTTCAGAGTTTGTGCCGTTATTGAGCCAATGAGTGATTTGCAAAGTGTTTAAAGGGTATGTCCAATGAACATTTTAATATTCAACATGCATAAAAGGGGCAATACATCCAAAAATGTTTTAACTTTAAAAAAAAAGTGCCTGGAGAGAAAACGACGAATTTTCTGGAATTAATCTTTTATCTGGTAGTCAAGGTGGGAGAGAAGTGGTGTGGGATACTCCAGGAAAACATCTAAACTGCATTCTGTGTTTTTTTAAATTAAAAACTCAGTGATGGGATGTCATTAGAAAGCTTAAGAGATAAGACACAAGCATTGCTTTCCAAAACTGTTCTTGCTAGGGTGAAGAGAGCCAGACATAGCTGTGGAAACAGAGCACTAGGCATATTGTTGTGGAATTGTTTAGACTTCTTGATATCAACTGGATCTGGCTCTTGGCCCACGGCCTTAAAAATGTTAGTTAAAAGCCCGTGCTGTATTTCTGCAAGTGGTTTCAGAGTGTGCTCCAAGGCTCAGTGGCAGAATGGGCATAGCAGCTCATGGCAACTTTGCTTTACAGATGACAAATATTGTCTCAAGGGGGTTTGGGGAAGAAAAGAGCAGCATGCATTTTTTTGTCAGAAGCCAAGGAAATCTTTGAAGCAGGGGATTTGCTGTTCTCAGTGCAAGACGAGACTTATTTATTTATCATTGAGATTTCCCTTTTTGAGGGGATGACCATCTAGGTTTTTAAATAAGAGATGCTGACACAGAACCCAAAAGTAAGCACAAATCCACCCATTCCTACAAGATCTATTAGTTTTGTCTCTGATATGATCACTTTTTTTGGCCAGAGGTGAATAGATGAAGACAGGGAGTGAGTAGGCTGTGCTTAAAATTGAGAAGCTGTTTTCATAGACTATTCTAACATTTCCATCAGCTATCATTTGTTAAGATGGGTGCTTTTTACTGTTTACCTCACTGAATACTCACAAGCTATCATGAGAAATTAGGGCTTAATATTCTCATTTTATAGATGTGGACATGGATGCTTAATAAAGGACAGTAATTTACCCAAGATCACAGTAGGGTTTGAAATTGGGCTGTCTGATTCCAAAGGCCAGCCTTTCCTATGACGTGCTCTGCAGTCCCTACTTTCTTGACTTTCTGCAAACCCAGAATGTACTTAAAGATTTATTGGGTGTGACATGTAGTTAGAAATTCCTCTGGCAAAACAACTAGTTTATAATGGAACATGTTGATGAAATGGGATTTCTAAACTGATAAACAGGTATGGTCCACGGTCTGAAGTCTGCTGTGTTTGCCCCTTGTCTGTTATTGTTCCTGATCATTATCACCTGTTTTTACTGCTGTCTGAAAGGTTAATGATAATCAACAAGAGAGCAAAACACATCAAAGAGGCGTGAGATAGGTCCATGGGATTACACATAACTATAAACACATTGGCTACCCATATCAAAGGATTCCAGACATGGGCTAACCATTGTGCTAATATTTCTCATGCTTATAGAAAGAGAAAATAATCTGAAAGTTCAAATAGAAATAGTATATATTTTTAATCAAGCCATTTGAGTTGGTGGTCAGCACCCTATGCTCTCAGAAAGCGTTATTACCTACTCTATATTTTTAAATGTCCAATTATTCTTCTGCTTTGTGGACTTTCAGTCTCAAATGCAAAGAACTAGAGTTTGACTGTATTGATTATAGCCTTAATTAATCTTGCAAAATAACCATTAGAACACAAAAGACCTCATTTGAATCTAGTAGAAAGAAGAAGTATCCACTCTCTGGCATTCCTGAAACAATATTTCATGCTTTCAATATAGGCACTTTAGAAAACTGTAAAGGCCAAATACTCTCTCTTTATCATTGTGATTTGACTTCCACGTAGGTGACTATTAGCTCCTGAAACCCTTTAGGCTTCATACTTGAAGAAGAGAGCCTGGGGTTTACATCACGGAGAGATGCCTGTGGCGGTGGGGTGGTGGGGGAGTGCGGATGGGGGTTGGCGAGGAGTAGTGCCTCAGGGTATTAGAATCTGCCTTATGTTTTAGTGGTTGGGAAGAGAAGGGCCTGCATCAACTTTCCTTTGGCCAGTGTAACTGAGTGCAATCCAAACCCCCTGGTAAAATCTCAGGCTGGGCAATGTCCACATCAGATGCTATGTGTCACATTCATGGATGTTAATTCAGATGCAGGCATTTAAGGATTCTGGAATGATTTGAAACCTTTCTTAAACTTCAATCAATGTAAATGGATTCACAGAGAGAGCAGAAAATGGAAATGCAAAGATAAAATAACTTGTATTTTGCAATTACTCAAAATTCTGATTCAGCTACATGGCCACAGAAACTTTTTTGCATATGGATAAAATGTATTTACTCTGGCAAGGTTCTACAGGAGGGTTGTTTGTGCAGAGGAAATGGCCCAGGCATGAAAGTTTTCCCTCAATTTATTCGCTATTTAAAAAACCAGTTTAATGTTTTGGCATGTCTTTTAAACACACATAGCTTGCCATTAGTGACTTGTTAACTATTTCACCACGATGCTATAAAATGTCACCATGAATGGGTCTCGCAAATAAGACAGTTAGCCTCTTGATCTCAGTTTGGCATTTTAAAATAGGATCACTGTGAAGATCAGCATTCACCTAATCAGTCAAAGAACATAATGCTACACCCCCAAGAAAAACAGTCACATTGGGTGATAAACCTTGCTCTCTGATTTTCTTTCAGACATCCATATTAAATAAAATGCTTGTGGTTTTTCAAATTTTGTGGTTGGAAAATCCTTCACTGTTTCTCATCATAAATAGGTTTACTTTGCCCCTTTTGGAACTGATTTTAAGTCAGTTAACGGTGTCTGCAGAGATGGTGGTAGAAAAGTGGGTCAGTCTTGTCCCGCAGTGGCCATGCTACTGTGATGGGATGGAGGCTAGCCCTCTCTGCAGTGTCAGGAAGGGAGGGAGTGTGTTGTGGTGCTTCTCCTCTGAGAAGCATCTTTCTCCCTCTGCCTCTACCATCCACAAACCACCTGACTTCTACCTTCCTAGCCTTTAGAATGAAGCCGAGGCAGTGTGAGTGGCCGCTTACCACGGGCAGCTCTTTCAATACATTGTGAGTGTGGAAAGTGTTCTTCCCCTTCCCCTTCACTACATTGGGCTTTGGGGCCTGATATCAAAGAAAGTAAAAACTAACAGTATTCCCTGACAGAGGATCTTATCTTCTTACCTTACTCTATGTTGGAACCTGACCTCTAGCTCTATGTTTCTCCTGAGAAGGAGACCTTTGTATGTAATGTTGTTATAAATTGGTAAATGTTCCATCTCTCTGTGCTAATCCTTTTATGAAAGTCATGCCCTGATTTCAATTTTTAGATCACAGTTTTACCGTCTGTGCAGCTGTTTTATAAAAAATGACTTATGAAGGTTAACTGTATTTTTAGACTATTGTCTTTAACTAATACACTTTAGAGTGTCATTTATTTAGGAATTTATCACTAAGAAATAAGAGTTTTCACATTCTGATTTCCTGGAGAAACTCTCCAGGAAACCTCTGGGAAGCACACATCTGTCTCCAGTCATCTGGCTATAACCACCTCTAGACATGAACAACTCTGCACTTCCACCTTCCTTTTCTTCTGCTAGCTCCCCTCCCAAAGAAGTGAATACCAGGAAATACTGCTCCAAGTGTTAGGATGGAGTGATTCCAGGCTAAGAGGAGTCAATCCATTAAGATTTCAAAAGCTGTTTGTGATGCTATCAAAAATCATCCAGCAATCAATGAAGACCATAAAAAACACCCAATAGAAAGGAGTCTAGGTTCCAGTACCTCCTAAGCCCCAGGACAGGCCAATCGCCACTGTGCTCTGCAGTGGTGGCCACACTCAGATACAGCATCCTGGGATCCCCACTCTCTCTCTGGCAGCCCCCCAGAGGTGGTGTGGGAGATGATTCCTTGGTGAGAAGGAAAGGATATTTTTCAAGCCTTTCTATCAGGGACTAGGTAGGGAACATCGTATTAGCATTTCCATGTACATATTTTATGTCTTCTGCATTTCAGTTTGCCCAGACTTAAGCACAGAGACGGACACCTAGAAGGCACCTAATACACTTTGTGGAATAAATAGATGAATAAAAGAACGCCCTGGACAATTCATCTCACCACACTATTTGTGTCTGCTCATCCTAAATTAGCTAGTTAACATGTGCTCATTTCTTTGAATACATTTTTCCTCCAGAAATGAAAATGCTTTTGTGTAGGCTTCCTCAGGCATCCTCTCCCTCTGTGCCCATTACTTTCTCTCTCTCTTTGCCAACTATAGTAGCTGCCACCCAGGCTCATCCATGGCTGCAGTCTGGAGAATTAGGTTACAGCTTATTTAATAACTGGGTCCGAGATGAATGCAGTCAGGGCTCTGGGGACACTCCAAAGTACTGTCCGATATGGGAGATGCACAAACACTCGCACAGGGCTTTCTGCCATCAGGTCTGGCTGTGAAGAAGACTCCATTCTTCTTCCTGAGTTCTGGAAAAGTCAGGAAGAACTAGTGTACTGTCTCAGTGGCCTCTGAAAATTGGGCAGTGTTGCAAGCATTAGCCCCAAACTGGATCTTCTAACAGCCCTCTTTTCCTCATTGCCCTTAGCAGACTTTCAAGACTACAAAGCACGACTATGTGAGGATGAAGAGACCCCCTTCTCCAAGCAAAGTATTGGCCTAGCGAACATGACCTCGCCACTGGGGGCTTCTGCTCTGACGGTCCCTTCTGGGTGCAGGTTCTTCTCCAGTGTGTGCGCTTGGCCCCAAAGATACTACCGCAGAAGCTCTAGAGTTGGAAATTTACCATATAACTTGTTAGGTGCTCAGTATATGTTCATGGGTTAGTTTTCTTAACCTTCATGAAGATCATGTTCCACAAAAATCCCTCCTTAGCTGTGAAGAGAAAACGAAGATGTTTTTTTTAAATATCTAGCCCATAGTGTGAAACACAGAGGAGATACTCAATTTATGATAGCTAATTTTACTGCCATCGATACAGCAATATACTGCTCCTACAAACTTGTTGTAGTCCAATAGAGAGCATGCTATTACTTTTATATCCTCTGTTATTCTCAGTGAGCAGGTTCTATTTTCCTGAAAACATTTATGACTCTTTCCATCTCAATTGTCACTTTTCCTTTAGGGTCTCATCACTGTCCCATGGACTCATAATATTGCTTTCTTCTCCTAGGCTTCCTTACTGTAGTTCATTTTCCACAAAGCTGGTAGAATTTGCTCCTTAAAATGAACCTTATTAGCACACTTTCTTGCTTTAAATCTTTTGATTAGGTCCCTACTGCCTAGTTAAACTACTTTACCTATTGTAAGTCTCCTCCAAGCCTTTTATTTCGTAATATGAATCGTGAATCTCTAAGATGGGGACATATGTCACAGTATTACTAATGCACTTTCCATTGAAAACTTTTTTTTTGGACAGAGCAATTTTAGGGAACAACTGGACAGGAACACATGGGACAATGCTGGCCTACAGTGAGGTCCAAACCGCTCATCACCAATGCACACAATCTGTTGGCTTCTCCTCTCTGCAGTCTCAGCTTCTCTCTGCCTCATACTTGCTTTTTGTTCCAAACCTCCTGTTTCCAAATAACAGTGTTTGTAGTTTTGTCCCTCTGCAGATAATATTATTGGCCTCTGAAACATTTTCTCCCAGTCTTCTACCAGACTTCTTCTACTCAATCTGCTCAATTTAGTCACCTACTGATTCATTAAGAAACAGCTCAAATGTTATTTTCTCTGAAGCTTTTCCTTCTTCTAGTTCCTGAACAGCATGGGTACTTTTGGAGTTTAAAAGGAAGATTAGACTATGTACGTACCTCCCTTTTATTTATCACACCGCTATGTGAAACTCTTGTCTCCCTCATTAAGAATAAAAATAAACTCCACATGTGCAGGCATGTCCATGCTTCATTCCTTTGGTAGCTCCTTTTCTAGTCACTAATACATTATATATAGTGTGCAATGAATGTTTACTAAAATATTTGCTAACTATGCCACAGAAAGAATGGTATGTCACACACCCCCACATGTACAAACTGTCACCAAGTGCTGTGGTTAATGATTTTTATCTTCAGAAAAGCAAGCATTTACTTCCTAGGACCATGAATTTTTGGAAATCCCTGATTTCTCTATTCCCCACCTTGCACACCCTATAAATTATACTCCTTAAGGACCATGATCACTCCGACCTCACTGTAGAATATTCTGCTTAACAAAGGATAGGGCTGTTATATTTTGTGCTGAAGCTAATGAGCGATATTCCCAACTGACATGTAAGGTTCTTGTGGAGCTCCCCCACAAGAAGCTCCTGTGCAGAAATGCAAGAGGAACCACAGATCACTTTTCAAAACCCCACTTTGTCTTTCTTCATCGAGGATCCTCAAACTAATGCCCACTCATATCTCTGACTGACACTCAATAATGATTTCAATAGAAGAGCAGCTGTTTTGTATTATATGCCCCTCTGTGAACAGCACCCAGGTAGTGCCATTCCAATTGTTTTATGAATGTGTTAGAGAAATGGCAGGTTGCCAAAGACGGCATCCGCATGGCTGTGGAAACAACGCCCCAGACATAAAAAGAAAGAAAGAAAAATATCCCTCACAGATTGCAATGTGTACAATTCTGGCTGTTTTGTACATCCTCTGCAGCTGTTCATTCATTATGCTATATTTAAGCAAAACTCTGTCTAAGAATTAGTCACTAGGAGTTGGAAGTTTGGCGGCCATGTTAAGGATTTGGCTGTAGTAGCTGCCAAGATTCTCTCCATCCAGAAGGAGCTCTGCCTGCCTCATAATCAACTGAAGGTAGGAGGTTGATGACTTGCTGGAATTTAGTCTTTACATATAGTATAGGACTTGTTCAAAAATTAGCAAACCCTCATCATTTTCTTTATGAAAGATATTATCGTCACTTTGGGCTGACTCTTTTAGAGTCACAACTGTCATAAAGTTGGGGCTTTTTAAACAGTCACGAAAAGAGAAACCTTTGAAAAGGCTTGTGTGCCAACCCAGCACATCTTCTCTAAGGCCCCTCTTTCCTCACCTAGAGGAACTTGATAGTAAAATTATAATTAATGGGAAGAAGCTTGCATAGTTGAAATGTACAAGACCAATTGTTTATCAGCAGGTCACAAATCCGAGTTTAAGAGGCACCTCCAATTTCTCATTGTCAGACAGAAGAAAGAAATATTCAGACCAATTGTCTAACAAAGAAGGAAAATGAAGTATTGCATGAATTCATTTAGTGATGAAGAAAGGAATATGAAACATAATAACTTCCAGAAGGGAAAAAAAATTATTTGGGTGGTTATATAATGTCTTTTTTCAAAGATATATAAAAGCTAGAACCTTTGAATAAGGCTTTATTTATTTAGGAAATCTTTGGAATAAGAGAGTAAATTTACATTAGTTCATGTTACATGCTTGGCCTTCCAAACTACAGTGCACCAACAGAATTCAGTGCATCCATTAACATCTCTGAGAAGCACCACCATCTTTTTCCAGAAACCTGTGACACGTAGATTTGTCAAAATCTGATTTGCCAACTACACACTTCCAATATTTGTATATTACAGAAAATAGACGTGGTCATTACATTTCATGTCTTTCTTATATATGTTGAGTATTTTAGCACATTTTAAAAATACCGTCTAAATTATTTCCCAAAACTTACTCCCAGGTCATAATAACTTCTTGTCTGGAATTTGCTCATGTCTGTCCTTCAAATTCTGGTTTGAAATCTTAACAGCTACTCTTTCCAGGAAATTTCTCATAATCACTTGGATACATAACAACCTAGTTTACAAGAAGTTCATCTATCCTAGAGTTATGCTTTTTTAAAGGTTGTTCCTATTTTACATTACTTTTTTAAATTACATGTTTTATATTAGAATAGTGTCAGATTAATAGAAAATTAAAGATAGTAGAGAGAGTTTCCATATACGTTCTCCTAGTGCCCTCCATAACTAGCATCTTACATAAGTAGAGTGCAGTGCTCAAAATTAATGACTGATATTGACATTATTAACTAATGACCAAATTTTATTCAGATTTCCTTACTTTTTGCCTAATGTACTTTTTCTGTTTTAGGATCCCATCCAGCCAGCACACTACCTTTGGTCATCCTGCCTCCTTAAGCTCCTCTGACTGACAGTTTCTCGGACTTACTTTGTTTTTAATGACCTTGACAATTTTGAGGAATACCAATCAGATATTTTGCAGAAGATCCATGAACTGGATTTTACATGATGATTTTCCCATAATTAGACTGCGGTTACGGGTTTTGGAGGGGAAAACCACAGAGATAAAGGGCCGCCCCTATCACATCATGTCAAAGGTACCCGCCATCAGCGTGGTTCATTGCTGTTGATGCTGACCTTCATTAATCACCTGGCTGAGGTGGTATTTGGCAGGAGTCTCCACTATAAGGCTATTACCCCCCTTTTCCATACTGCACTCTTGGGAAGGAAATCACTTAAGGACAGGAGAGTTATGCTCTGTCTCCTGGAGGATGTACTATGTACATAGTTTAGTTGAAATTCATATGTGCTGGAGATTTGTATCTTCTCCCTATTTATTTATGAAACTATGCTGTGTGATCCTTCAGTGATAGATACTTGACACAATGAATTTGTGAAAACCCATAAAACTTTATAGCACAAAGAACGTATCTTAATGTATGCAATTAAAAATCATGTAGGAGGCCAGAGGATTCCAGGATGTAATGAAAACTCTAATAACAAAACACTATACAGCTGACTCTCAAACAACATGGGTTTGAAACAAGTGCAAGCATCCACTTAAGACCCAGATTCTTTCTGATAAACATACTCGAAAATTTTTTGGAGATTTGTGACAATTTGAAAAAACTTGCAGATGAACTGCCTAGAAATATCAAAAAAAAATTTTAAATAAAAGAGAAAGCTGCATCACGAATGCGTAAAATACACATAGATACTAGTCTATTTTATCATTTACTACCATAACATATGCACAAACCTCAGATAAAAAGTCAAAATTCATCAAAACTTGTGCCCACATATAGATTTGTACATGGCACTATTTGCAGTTCAGAGAAATGTAAACATGGAAATGCAGTATTAAAACATAACTGCATAAATTAACTGTACTACATATCATACTATCATAATAATTTTGTGGCCACCTCCTGCTGCTATTGGGAAGGGCTCAAATGTTGTAACTGCTTAAAACACTGTGTGACACTAATCATCTTTGCGTGAGAAGTTCTTCTCTCCAGCAAATTGTGTATCACAGTAAAAAGTAATCTCTTGTGCTTTGCATATTTTTAATCGTGTTTAGTGGAATATCGTAAACTTTGCATAACCCCATGAGACCCATACAAAGTGCCACTAAGTGATGCTGAAAGTGCTCTTAAGAAGCAAAGAAAAGTCATGACATTACAAGGAAAAGTTGAATTTCTTGTTATGTACTGTAGATTGAGGTCTTCAGCTGCAGTTGCCCACCATCTCAAGACAAAAATATCCACAGTAAGGACCATTGTAAAAAATGAAAAGGAAATTCAAGATGCTGTGGCTACAGCTACACCAGCAGGCATGAAAACCTTGTACTTCTTGCAAAGTACCTTTTTAACTTGTATTGAAAATGTAACTTTTGTGTGGGTACAGGATTGCTCTTTGAAAGATGTACCTATAGACTCTGATGATTCGAGAACAAGTGAAATCATTATATGATGACTTAATGCAAAAGGTGAAGGTTCTGAAGCTGGTGAATTTAATGGCAGCACAGGATGGTTTGATAAGGTTAGAAAACGGTTCAGCTTAAAAAATGTCAAGATAACAGGAGAGGCAGCTTCTGCCAATCAAGAGGCAGCAAAGGAGTTCCCAGAAGCTATTAAGAAAATCATCGAGGAGAGAGGAGAAAGGGATCTGCCTGAACAGATTTTTAATGCAGATGAAAGTGCCCTATTTTGGAAAAAAATGCCAAAAATCAGTAAGGAAGAGAAGCAAGCACCATGATTTTATCCAGGAAGGGATGTGCTAACTCTAGAGTAATTTTGTGCGAATGCAGTGTCGTTTATGATCAGGACTGCCCTTATCTGTAAAGCTGCTGAGCCCCAAGCCTTGAAGGGAAAAGATAAACACCAGCTGCCAGCCTTTGGCTGTACAACAAGAAGGCCTGGACCGTCAGAACCCCTCTTCCGGATTGCTTCCACCAATGCTTTGTCCCTGAAGTCAGAAAGGACCTTGCCAGAAAGGGACTGCCTTTTAAAGTCCTTCTGATCCTGAACAATGCCCCTGGTCACCCAGAATCTCATGAGCTCAACACCAAAGGTGTTAAAGTGATCTACTTGCCCCCAAACACAGTATTTCTGATTCAGGCTCTAGATCAGAGGGTCATGAGGACCTCGAAGTCTCCTGACACACGGTGCGCTATGGAAAGGACTCTCAATGCTAAGGGAGAGAACCCTGATAGAGAAGATCATGAAAGTCTGGAAAGATCACACCACTGAAGATGCCATCATTATTATAGAAAAAGGTTTGAAACATTGTCTGAAACAAATTCTTTCTGGAGTAAACAGTGTCCAAATGTGCATGGCTTCACAGGATTTACAACAGAGCTGATTAAGGAAATCAAGAAAAAGATTTTGACAAAAAAGGTGGGAATGAAGTGTTTTAAGATACAGATCCTAGAGAAACTCAAGATCTAATAGACACCACGCCAGAGG
Organism: Smutsia gigantea; assembly: GCA_032199065.1. Lineage (NCBI taxonomy): Eukaryota > Metazoa > Chordata > Mammalia > Pholidota > Manidae > Smutsia > Smutsia gigantea. Next base: position 203,406 of record JAVSCE010004412.1, read on the forward strand.
AATTAACAGAAGATGACTTGATGGAGATGAGTACTTCCAAACCACTGCCAGACGATGAGGAAGAAGATATGAGATTAGCAGGGCCAGAAAACAAATTGACTTTAGAGAATCTGGCAGAAGGGCTCCAATTATTCAAGACGGCTTTTGATTTCTTCTAAGCCATGACCCCTTCTGTGATACAGACACTGAAACTAAAGCACATGGTGGAGGATGGCTTGGTACCACATAGGTACATTTTTAGAGAAATGAAAAGCTAGGAAGTGAGGCAGAAATCATGATGTATTTCCATAAAGTTACATCAGATGTGCTTGCCTCTCCTGTCTGCCCTTCCACCTCTTCCAACCCACCTGAAACAGCAAGACCAACCCCCACCCTCCTCCTCCTCCTCAGCCCACTCAACATGAAGACAGTGAAAATGAAGACTGTTATGATGACTGGCCTCCACTTAATGAATAAATCATCATCATGGGGTTCAAAAAATGTATCTGTTATGTATGTGGGATCTTTGTGTGCACATGCAGTAACTGTATGGCAAGAACTGTGTGAGAAGTTTTTGATTTCATCATCATGACCTAAGTATTTATCGCATGTAAGACTTGTGTGAAAGTGCATAGCCTGTCCTTACATATGCAGAAGGTGTGTGATACTTAATATAAAATAATGTTAGTTTTTATAACTTTGCTTTCACAGAATTACATTACCATATGTATGCCCCTTCCACCCCATCTCCAGATTGGAGAAACTGTGTATCAACCTATCATCACAGGTAATGTTTCTTGAAAATGTAACAATATTTCCAATACTGTGTTATGAATATGATGATAACACTAATGCCATTGGATTTCTGAATGATTCATTCATTAGGGTAAAGGCCAGGCTACTGTGAAGCAATCTTACTGATTACACTAGGCTACCATAAAGCAATTATATTGCTGCTTCTTCATTGACAATGCATGAACTGTTATACCTGTACATAAATACGAATTTTCATTATCTTCATTTTTGCTATCTGGTATTGTATAACATCTACAGTGTTTGTATCACTTGAGACAATATTGATGGAGATACTGACACAGACGATTCATCATATAAACAAATGATATAAATGTGGTATTGACAAATATAGTACTGTAAATGCATTTTCTCATGTTTTTCTTAACAATGTTTTCTTTTCTCTATTGGAAGACTATATAATTATATAATACATATAACATATATAGTATGTGTTAATTGACTGTTTACATTATCAGTAAGGTATATATTTGGGGAGAGACAAATATTGTACATGGACTTTTGACTGCATTGGTGAGGGGCCTGCATCCCTAACCTCCATTTTTGTTCAAGGGTCAACTGTACATGTATACTGGACTTAAATAAGTAAATGGATGGCTGCTTGTAGGAGACAGGTATCTCACTGAGGGAGCGGGAAGTTATTGACAAGCTAAGGAAGAAAGAATGTTCTATGCAGTAACGAATCAGAATTGGAGACATCAGTATGAACCTATGTTTAGCTTAATATAAATAGAGATGGACATACATCGAAATATTTATAGGTATTGTCTATGTTCTTGCTTTTTTTGTTGAGAAGGCTACGGCAATGTCACGTGTCATGGCTATTACCCAGATCTTGGTTTCTAATACCATGTCTAATAAAAAAACAGGACTTCTAGGAGAAAAGGATGATTCTAACACTGGGGCAGGAATATTCATTATACCTATAAATAAATATGAATTTTCTCTTCACACTGTCTTATACCTGGGGTATCTTGTAGTGCCAGAAAGTAAGAAAGTGTCAAAACAAAATCACAAAAAGGGGAATGTGTCAAAGATGGAGGTGATTACATAGGACCTACTGAAATGGTCAAAATTGAAAAAAAAATTTAAGCAAAAAAGTAGTTATTTGATTATGAGTTTCTTTATAAATGTGATGTCATTAACAAGTCATTCTGAATGAACCACATAATTTCGCTCTCCATGGTTCTTTCAAAAGGGGTCACAAGCAAATACTGTGAATCAGACTAACCAAGTTCAAATTACGGCTTCAATTCTTAGGTATTTCTCTGGTAAAATTGCTTAATCTATCCATACTTCTGTTTTCTTATCAAAATAGTGGATAATGAGAAAATATGAAATGCTAGTCTATAGGGCTGAGCACATTTTAAGCACTCAGTGGATATGAGCTCTTTTCATTGCCTAAAGGACAAATTATTTCTTCACAATTCTGAGAGCAATACTTTCAAAGTGTATAGAATTCATTGTAGAGAGACAAAATTAATTTGCTAAAATTCATTTATACATACAAAATACATTTATACATGCAAAATGCCATTTTTGAATATTTACAATTCCATTAATCAATTTCTAGATAAGCTCTGAAATAGTTGCTATTACTTGCTTTGATTTTTATAAATGATTAAATTGCATATTTAGTTTTAATACAGTTGCTTATTCTAAATGTAGCAATGTAGCTTTGGGCTATGGTTATACAGTGTCACAATCAACCAATTCTATTATTTCTGTGAAAATTTTGGTTAGAATGTTTGTTTGATGTCGGGTAGATAAAATAATTGAAAATTGACTAAAATTTAAAGCTACAAACCAGTTGTGTTAAACTTGGATGAACTGGGACTTTGTCAGATGTCCTAAAATAGCCAATAATGTCACTAAGTGAGAATATCAAGGAGTGGCTGGTAGAATAAGGCCTGGGGAGAGGCACTAGCCCCATTAGGGTTCAAAGCACCTCCCAAGCTCCAGAGCACCTCTCCTGCTCTTTAATATAAACAATAATATTTTTAAAACACTGTTAAGCAAATGTTCTTGAAACATACTTCCTTTCATCCCATCTAAAACCAGACTGCCATCACTAATTCCTTCCTTTAAAGAACTTGTGGAAACATCCCTGGTATCTATAGGAACATTTCTGTATCTAAACATAAGGTTTAACTAAAACAATCATAAACTCACCACTGTGAACCAAGATATTCATGTATTTAATCCAAATGTAAAGCTAATATCAAGTTGCTTTGAGTAATTTAATTAGCATGAGGCTGGTCTTCCATTGAGTTCTTCCTGTTAGCTTGTCTAAGGTAGTACCAGCTTGGAGTTACGTGTAATTTCTGAGTTGATTGGCAGTTACTACTTGTCCCTAGCCCCCCACACCTGAGGTTATATTTTTACTTTGATGTGTTCCTTGGATCTGGAGAACAGAAAAATTACCATTTGATGCCCTTAGCTTTGGCAACAGCCCCAGAATTGGAGAGGGCATCTTGTGGGCTGCTGATATACAGATGTCCGGACAGAAGCTAAGCCATCATTGTGGCTGAAGGAGGGTCTCACGGGGGCAGTGTAGGTTTTACCATTCTTAATGATAGAGAATCTATTGTTTCTGTCACTGACTCCTCCAAGGGATATAGTGATACCTGAGTCTCTTAAATTGGCTCTAATTCATGGTATATAAAGAAAATGCTGCATTCTTGATTTATTTCCTAAAAGCATCCTTTGTCTTAGTCCACTGACTGATCTCATGTCCTTTACTAAGCTGAAAGCTCAATGTCTGACACAGACTGGATACTTAATAAGAATATGCTGAAATTACATGATTTTGAAATTACATGATTTTGTCAGGCATATTATATGGTTTGTGAATGAAGATTCAGTTTGGAAAGCAGGAGGTCTGGGAACTTTTCTTTGCTCTGTCTTTGTGTTACACTCCTTTCTGGGGAAGTAGAGAAAAATCAGAGAGTAAAGGTGTATCATCTTCACCAGGACTATGATAAAGTGTATTAATCAATTAATTTGCCTTCTGAATTATTTCAAAATATAAGCAAGGGGGGAAAATCAGGGATAATGGGACACAGCTGCAAATCTTAGTGGTTTTCTGGACAACGAGGTGTGGGGGGTAGGGACAAGCAGTATAACTGTCAATCAACTCAGCAATTACATGTGACTCCAAGCTGGGTAGCGTAGCATCTCTGAATCTGTTCCAGAAGACCATGTATCTTTTACTTCTTTTCTGCAGGGAAAAAATGATTTTGCTGCTGTAAGCGTTGATCAGATAAGAATTCTTAAATTTACCTTCACAATCAGAGATCCTATGACACATATTTATTAGGGAATAGTAAACCATACATACAAAATCTAGCCCTGTATTTTCCAGATACTGGGAAGTTTCTCAACACTCGTGAGTTTTACTTATTTACACCTATAATTTTACTTATTTTAAACATTTCCCAGTATCATTTCACACTTGGACTCTTTCTTCAGCTTCCTTAATAGCTTCTTAACATACATCTGGCCCTTTTTGGATCCAATTCTGCATACCATTATGAAAACTCACCTTTGAAAAATACAGTTTTCACAAAGGTAGATCCTATTTTAAAAACATGCATACCAACACACACGTACAAACTAACAAAATTTAGTTTCTGTCTACTACCTAGTCTGCTTAGTCTAGCACTCATGGCTTAATATAGACTTGGAGTCAGACAAGTCTAAGTTCAAATTCTGACTGTGCATTGACTAAATGACCTGAATATGTGTAGTCACCTCCCCTAAATTCCGTATCCTCAACAATAAAATGAAAATAATTTTCCCACCTCACAGGATTGCTAAGGTAATAATTAGAAAAGTTTGTCCAGATATATTCAAACCATGGCTTATCACCTGGCACATAAGAAGCTCTCAATAAACTATAACCATTTATGCTTTTCTCTCATAAATTGATACCTTTACTCTTCAGGCACACCCAACCACTCTTTCTTATACTATTATTTACTGGAAACTCATACATATATGTTACTTAGGTTTCTCATCTATTTATTGTTCATTTACATTTTAAGTCTTTAGTTCATTCATAGTATTACTTCCTGTAATTCATATATTACCCATATGTAAGTATGAATATTCCTGCATGAGCTAAATGTGATGATATCTGGTAACATTAACCTAATTTAAATGTGCTTAGGCAAAAAAAAAAAAGAGGTTATCAACCCATGTAATCTATCTGGGCAACAACAGGGACACGGACATCATAGGGGTGTTCTCTGGCTCTTGTCCCTGAGTCAGCTTCCTCCAGGCGACCTTTTCCATGCCCCTGAAACAGGCAGACACAGGCATTTCCAAGGTTCTCATCTTCTCACTTTTGCCTCTTCTTTTTAGCTTTTTCAAAAAAATTACAGTAAAAAGCTCTGATCAGCTCACATGTGTCCAACCCTAAGCTAAGGACTGTTCAACAGAATGGATCACAATGACTCTGTCAGCATGATTCGGACACTCATTCTCCAGGTGGCTGGGAAAAGAGAGGTTATCTGAAGAGATGGCAGTTTCCTCCAGAACTACTTATTATAGTGGGGGAAATGAGTGAGCCAATTCTACAAAATAAAGAGTACATTCTTTCAGAAGGAGGCCTGTGCACATAGGGGAGAAAAAAAGCAAAACAGTGAATATCCATGAGTCAATTATCAACATAACTCAACTATTGGTCAGACCAGATCTGCAGACTTCTGTTTTGGTAGATCACATCCAAGAGAGTCTTATTTGAGTAATCAGCTTATGTCATTTCTCATTCTGTAATTAAACTAAGTATTTGGACTTCAGGTTATTTTTAATCACACAGGGTTTAAGCTTGGGTTGTAGGTTAAATTGCTTAATTTCTATTTCAGTAACAAGACATATCTAGGAATGGCAAGATTACCTGCAGCATCTACTGCCTACACATTGGATTATATTTATGAATATGCTTAACATTTTTAGGCAGTTAGTCATGGAGATATAGTCTGTCAATCTAGTATATAAATGACAACTGTTTTTATCCTACTCTTAACACAAATCAGCTCAGAATCTTTTGCTTCTCCTTTTAGATAAATTATCTGTATGAAGAGTTAGAAATTATGGTTTTCTTAGAGGCCTTCAAACAACTGATAGTTATTAGTATCACCTAAGGAAAAAATACTGTGATAAAAGAGAGAGCTACACTTAAGAAGAAATCTGACTTTAAGTATCAATGTGTTAATGTCACTAATAAAGATTAGAAATGATCATATTAACATGCTTGTGTATGTGTGAGCCAACATATATAGGTATATTCCAGGTGGAAAAGAACCGAGAATTCCTATAGGGCCAGGGTGAAGCTTGGCCATAGAAAAAGGGAAGACAGCTCTAAGATGACCCCTGAGTGGTAGCAGCCTCTAAGATGACCCCCGAGTCATTCTGGACTACTTGTATTGATGCCTATATGTCATCCATTCCCCTTGAATAGAAAGTAGATTTACTCATTCACTTCTAACAAACAAAATTTGGCAGAAGAGATATGATGCTACTAAGGTTATAAAAAGACTGTGACTTCCATCTTGGGTGCATTCTTTCTCTCTCTTTTTCTCTCTTATCATAAACTTCCATGTCATGAGGACCCTTGGGCAGCCTATGGTGAAGCCTTCATGTTTAGGAACCATGTAGGCATGACAACAGAATTCCCCTTCTCAGTTGATCTTTCAAGTGGTTACAGCCCCTGCCAATAGTTTGACTCCAATTTCATGAGAGTTTGAGCCAAAGGCTTCCAGTGAAGTCACACCCATATTCTTAAATGAAAGAAACAATGAGAGAGTGAATGTGCTGTTTTAAGCTATTAAGTTTGGGGATAACTTGTTATGCAGCAATAGATGACTGGTATAATAATAGCCATACAAATTCTGGTTGTCTAATAGGCATTGTACTATAGCCTGCAACAGAATAAAAACCACAGTAATAAAAACTTACCAGTTAAAGCCAACTTTAAAGGCCAGAAAGGGACCTTTCTCTTTGCACTGTCTCTCTCTTTCACATTACTTTTTCTCACTAAGAACCAACCTTGCTTCTCAGACAAGAATAAAGCCTTTAGCCCAGAGCTGTGACTCAACAGATGATCTTAGCTCCTCTGGACTACTTTGGGGACAAAATGGTGAAAGTATAAGATTTTCAAAAACATTTTTCATACACAATTAACATTAATTAGTACCATGCAGGACTAAGTGAAATAAAGTATGCATCTATTATACCATCAGTCCTAGAACAGCCATTATTTTATTTAAATATCTTCTGAAAAAATTTGTATTTTTTCCAGTTTTCACATAATTATAATCACATTTCACATCTAACTTTATATTCTGCTGAATATTAACATTATAGTATCAGGCAGTTCCATGTTAATATACGGCCTTTTTGATGATTTTTAAAAGGAACAATGGAGTTACTGATGTCACAATTTTCCTAATAATTTCTGTGTTTGGATATAAGAAATTTAAGATATTTCAAACATTTTCTATTGAGATTAATATACATCAACATTCTTGTACATTTTTTCTTTTCTTCATTTCTTTCTTATTTTAGATTTATAAAGTTAAATTCTGGGTCAAAAGGTACAAATATTTTAATAATTTTTATCCAAAAACAGGTTTCTAAGAGGTAAAGTAACCCCCATTCCTCTGTTTTAACTTCCTATTTTCTTCATAATCAACTGAAGTGACTCAATGTAATTTAAAAGATGTCTTTCAAAAGATTTCTAGTGGACAATTTACAAAATTGTTAAAGGTCTTACAACCATTAAAGACAGTTTTCCAGGAATGGAGTGTTATCATATTGTGTGAGTTCTTCCTACATGGCTGTCAGCTTGTTATTTCTTTCTTATTGAGAGCTCTTAAAAAACTATGTTCTCTGAACTTGTAGCCAAAATCCTGCTTTTCCTATTTTCAAAGATATCAGTGAACTAATAAATCCAGGAAGTCCTGTTTATTAAGACACAGCAGTAAGACTTCCCTATAATTTTAGAAGAAGTATGCTGGGGAGATCTTATTTAGTTAAAAATACTTTCATCTAAGACTTCCATGCTTTCCTTAATTTTTCCCAAGGTATTTAAGTCATCAGAGTTACTGAGGTATATTTACTTATAATAAAATTCATTCTTTTTCAGCATGCAGTTTAATGAGACTTGACAGTTTGATAGTCTTGGTCTGCTACTCTGAGGAAGATTTAGAATATTTCCATCACCTCAGAAAGATCCCTAATAACCCCTTGTAAGCAGTCCCCTTCCTCCCACTCAGCTCCTGGTAAACAGTGTTCTGATTTCTGATTGGATAATATCGCCTTTTTCAGAATGTTGTAAGAATGGAATAATGCAAACTTTTGCATCTAGCATCTTTCATTCAGCACAATGTGTTTGAGATTCGAACATTTTGATGCATGAACAGTTTGGTCCTTTTTATTGCTGAGGATTATTCATTTTCCACTATATGGATATAATGCAATTTATGTATCCATGTATCAGCTGACATTTCAGTTGTTAACTGGTTTGTGGATGTTGTGAATAAAGTTGCCATAATTATTCAAGTATCTGTCTGTGAGTGGGCATTCTTTTTTTATTTCTCTCAGGTGTATCTAGGTGTTAGAACTTTGAATCTTGTGGAAAGTGTTTAGATTTACAAGAAATTATGAAAGATCTTTGCTGTTTTTTCTATAAACATTTATTCTGCCTGGTCCTCTCTTCTTCCTGGAGGTCTCCAATTATTCTTGTATTAGACTGTTTGAAATTACTTAAAAGTGTGAGTTACTCCATTTTATCTTATATTTTCACTATTTGGATTTTTCAATTTGGATAATTTTAACTGACTAGTCTTCAAAGTCACTAATTCCCAACCCCTTTGAGGGTGACTCAGTGTAACTTGGGTTCAGTCTACACATTGCAAGAATCCTTTCTCTCTCCTTTTTTAAACTTCTGACATTTCTATTTGATTAATTTTTTTTAATATAATTTATTTTATTATCATTAATTTACAATTACATGTGCAATATTACGATTATTAAACTACCCCTTCATCAGGTCCCCCCCACCAACCCCATTACAGTCACTGTCCATCAGCGTAGTGAGATGCTATAGAATCACTACTTGTCTTCTCTGAGTTGTACTGCCCTCCCGTGCCCCCCCAACATTACATCTGCTAATCGTAATGCCCCTTTTTCCCTCTTATCCCTCCCTTCCCGCCCATTTTCCCCAGTCCCTTTCCCTTTGGTAACTATTAGTCCGTTCTTGGGTTCTGTGAGTCTGCTGCTGTTTTGTTCCTTCAGTTTTTTTCTTTGTTCTTATACTCCACATATGAGTGAAATCATTTGATACTTGTCTTTTTCGGCTTGGCTTATTTCACTGAGCATAATACCCTCTAGCTCCATCCATGTTGTTGCAAATGGTAGGATTTGTTTTCTTCTTATGGCTGAATAATATTCCATTGTGTATATGTACCACCTCTCTTCTTTATCCATTCATCTACTGATGGACACTTAGGTTGCTTCCATTTCTTGGCTATTGTGGTGCTGCAATAAACTTATAGGGGTGCATCTGTCCTTTTCAAATTGGGCTGCTGCATTCTTAGGGTAAATTCCTAGGAGTGGAATTCCTGGGTCAAATGGTATTTCTATTTTGAGTTTTTTGAGGAACCTCCATACTGCTTTCCACAATGGTTGAACTACTTTGCATTCCCACCAGCAGTGTAGGAGGGTTCCCTTTTCTCCACATCCTCGCCAACATTTGTTGTTGTTGTGTTTTGGATGTTGGCCATCCTCACTGGTGTGAGGTGATATCTCATTGTGGTTTTAATCTGCATTTCTCTGATGATTAGCGATGTGGAGCATCTTTTCATGTGCCTGTTGGCCACCTGAATTTCTTCTTTGGAGAAGTGTCTATTCATGTCTCTGCCCATTTCTTAATT